>WNGS01128963.1:185701-218708 GCA_020271785.1 Procambarus virginalis
ATCTAGAATTTCAGGATTCGAATCCGGACGGCACATAAATGGACTGGGCGCGTAACGAGTAAGATATTAATAACATTAAACTGGCAATCCTTAAAAATGTGGGAAAAACGACGAGGTAGTTAGTCCATTATTCGTTCAAATCATACAAATCAATGTGTTTTCATTAGAATTAACTAAAATGTTCCAGATTTTCCGTTTATGTTACAGAAAGAAGATGTGCTGCAAAAACAGCTCTAATGCGGCTGAAACGTCGAAATATGCAATAAAATCAGGGTTTCGGTATAAAAAGTCGTAATTTCAAACTGAGAATATGTGCAGAGAGCAATAATTTGGCTCCCAAATATGGCTCAAGCTTCGAATTGGAATGTTTGGGATATTTGAAAACTGCAGGGTGGGTTTGGGCAAAATGCGATCCATCGCTGCTCTCAGTAATTGGCATATTTTCGGTATAAAAAGTCGTAATTTCAAGCTGCGAATACGTGCAGAGAGCCAGAATTTGACTCCAAAATATGGCTCAAGGGTCGAATTTGGGATGTTTCGGATATTTTGAAAACTTCAGGGGGGTATGGGCAAAATGTGACCCATCGCTGCTCTCAGTAATTGGCACATTTTCGGTATAAAATTCGTAATTTCAAACTGCGAATACGTTCAGAGAGTAAGAATTGGCTCCGAAATATGGTTAAAGGGTCGAATTTGGGATGTTTATGATATATTTTAAAACTGCAGGGGGTTTTGGGCAAAATGTGACCCATCGCCGCTCTCAGTAATTTGCATACTTTCGGTATAAAAAGTCGTAATTTCAAACTGCGAATACGTGCAGAGAGCCAGAATTTGGCTCCCAAATATGGGTCAAATGCGGCTGAAACGTCGAAATATGCAATAAAATCAGGGTTTCTCTCCTGACAAATACGCGTAATTAATTGCAAATTCATATTAAATACATAATTTTCAATCAACCAATCGCACCTCGTTAAATTAGCGAGTAAGATATTGATTAGGAGAGAAACCCTGTTTTTTATTGCATATTTCGACGTTTCAGCCGCATTAGAGCTGATGGGGAGTCTAATTAGAGTTAAAAAACCTCTAATGCGGCTGAAACGTCGAAATATGCAATAAAAACAAGGTTTCTCGCCTAATCAATGTCCTACTCGCTACTTTACCGAGATACAAATGGTAAATTGAAAATAATGTATTTAATGTACATTTGCAATTAAATACGAGTTTGCATCATATATATCGTATATGTAGTGAATTAGTTCAATCATTCTCAACTGAGGAATGACAAGAATTAATAAACATCTAATTTATATACCTAGGAGGACAATTACATAAAAAATTAATGATTACAGAAAAAATTCAGGTGATGAGCCAGTGAATATTATTAGACTGTGTGGGGGGAGGGGGAAGGGAGATGTTCAGTAGTGGATAAAATTATGTTCACTGACGAGCCAATCATCTCAAGTGACATGGTGGGGATGCTGTTCTCTGCAGTAACGTTATTAGGCTGTTGGTGTTCAGGTCTTGTTCTCATTCTGCGCTAGATTAAATAATTGTGCTATTTGGGCGTTTGTGGTAGTTTGCTCTGCTTTTATGTGTAAATTTTCAAGAGTTTGCAAACTTCTTATGTCTTGGGTTTTGTCTATTATAAAAATGTCTTTATTCAACATGTTTCTTGTTCAGGTGATGGCATGGGCTTCTCTCACGTAACTTTTAAGAGCATCGGATTGAAGAGTCATGCTGGATAAGAACACATGTATAATAGACAATGCCCAAGCATCCCACTTCGAGTCCTAACACAGGCATAAAATACTTTTTCGCTACCAATAACTCTGACTTCTTCAAACCTGCCAATCTTGCTGACCTCGAACAAGCCTATCTAGTATGTTCATTTAGTTTTGAACAGAAAGCAAAATGCACAATCCTTATCTGCACTGCTTTCAACACAGTTATTGATGCCCTACAAAACACATCATCTCTCATACATGGCAATGACGACTGTAATATCATCAATGTCACAGAGATTTTAAATAGATCTGGCACCAAAGCTCTTAAGATACTCCTCTCTTTCAGAAGCCAGCAAAATCTTGCTACAGGGCGCAACTCTCCATAATATAAATATTCCAACTTACTTCATCTGGTCAGTAAAAATGTTTCAATTTTGTTCAGTGCTTTAAGTTTTACAAATACACACATGACAACATTTAGGGAGGAATCAAAATCGTGCTGTAAATGTTCCGAACAGGGACACTTCTAGACTAGCTGCAACACCACAATACTCAAATGCAAACACTGTAAAGGCCCTCACTATGTAGTACACATCACCTGCACAGTTAGAAAAACAACTTTTCAAAAATCTACGCAACAAACAGCCTCGAATTTAAACTCGCAATCTCGATACCCGTTCTTCCCATCAACCCCTGCAGCCATCCACAGTACACACAACAAAGTAACATGTTACACTCAGGTGCTGTCAGACACCAGCACAATATACACCACAATCAAAACAACCACCCTGGTTGTGAGATTTTTCGTCATAATTATTCTAGTATTACATCCGTCAACTTTAAACTGAAAGTCTAGATGGGCCTCCTGAGGAAGGACTTGCTTAGCTAACACGCTAAGTGAAGTAAGCATCTCATTCCCAACTCTAGAGACCATAGAACAAATGACTAGGCGAGAGCAAACGCCGAGACCTCAAACGTTTGAGAACCCTTACACTAGGCCGCCAACCTTCGTAAATTGCTAGAGCGAATGTAACGAGTAGGTCACGGACTCTCACGCCAATATTTATTGATGTGTGGTGCTATGAATTCAGCTCTAAGCTCAAGAGGCAGTCTCAAGTGAATAGCAATAATAATTTAAGCCAACATGGCAGAACAAATGTAAATCAATGATGTGTGGGGTGTACGAAAAGACATTGTTCAACATAACAATACAGTCTGTTCAACAAAGTATTAACTACTACAACAACGACAAATATAAATGATGTTACTCGAAAATTTTCCTGTGACTAGATAAATGATAACTTTACGATAGCTAGAGACCATGCAATGACGAGTCTGACTACAGGTTCCTTCCTGCAATCGCGTTGTGCTGCATAAATTAACTAACTTGAATATACTGAGTGATCAAAGAGGAATCAATCAAGCAAAACTTACTAATCTATAATCACTAATGCAACAACTACAAAGTAGGTTAGGAGACAATTCTCCTGCAACCTCTTATCAGTTACTTTATGCTTCCTGCAGCCCTCTCCTGCAATAGCAATGCAATCAAACTAGTAGCCTATCAATGATATTACAATGATTAATGGGGTTACTAGCAACTCCAGCAACACTCCTTAATTAAATTCTTACGTTAACACTCCGTCCCTCGGACGATGAACAATGACTAATTGATTACGTTAATATTAAAGTATCATGTTAACTTAATCTTGTCTCCCACAGACAAATTAAACTGTATAACTGTCACTCATAACTTGGAATTACACAAACCTTTACCCGTCGAGCGTGCAGTGAGTAATCTCTGTACTACGGACAGCTGATTAATCCCAACGCGAGTTACATTATCGGTTACTATCGTCCACTTGATAGTTTGCTACAATTCTATGTCCAAAGCGCTATGAGAACGGCAATCACTCTTGACTACCTTCGAGCAATAAATTACTATCTCGAAGATCAATAATTATACACAATTATGTTACCTTTCACACTGGCTCAATAAATATAACATCAACGACATGAATTCCCTCAGGGGTCTTCCATACCCTGATGAAATCAGCTGACTAGTTCACAATCCCACGGACCGATAACTAATCACCGCGTCTACGTTACTTAACAATAACTTTACTCTCCCAAGAGTCAAAAAATTACCTGTCCAACTGACAGATATTAATAACCGACGTTACAATAATGCAACAATGTAGCCTTCATGTGAATTGATCAATCCTAATCGGAGTTAACTACCATGACTTCCGTTCCCCCCCCCCCCTCCCTGTCCAGCTCGTTGTTGCCATGAGGGGGCTTGGTGGACGGCTGCCGAAGTGTGATGCTCCTTAAGACAGTCCTCTGTCCTTTTGTAGCCTTGTGCTCCTGCTGCTGCCCTCTCTAATTCTGCTGGACACCTTTTCCTTTTGTTTCGTTTTTCTCCTGCTCTCTTCTCCTTTCTCATTGTCATTTTCCGCTGACCTTGTGCCTGTTTGGATCATTCTTCTCGCCCTTCTTTTGTTTTGACGCCTGGGTGTTTGAGGAGGCATACTCTTGCACCTGTAGAACTGTAGTACCCAACGTCTCGAGCGAGGGGAACCTTTTATTGTCAATCCCCCTTTCGTCACTTAACCCGATCTCGACGGGCTGATGGTTCTTAAGGTGGCGTTTGTGAGCATATGCTCATGACGCACCCCTGGGGTCCCCGGCATGATCGGCGATAGGTTCTTTTTGGGTGTCCTGCCTCTTAATTGTGGCTCCATGGTGGGTGTGGGGGCACATTCGTGAATGAAAGTGTTACTTCTCGTCTTTGTCTGTGAATGTTCCTCTTGTACCCTCTCAGGCTCGTGGGTTGGGCGACCAAGCCCCTGAGTCGGACTGTATTGGAAGACCGGGCTCTGTAGCCCCCACTGCATTGGGCCCCGACCTTGCTCCTCCTTTGAGCCTCCTGACTACTCCGCTTGGCTCCCTTCCCTCCTCTGTAGTTGGGTCAAGCCACAAGCCGCTAGTGGTGACCACCTCGTCCCCTGGCACGGCTCAGTCTCTCGTTATGACTACTGCGCCTTTTAACCCTTCTCTCTCTGGGGGTTCTCAACGCCGTCCCCGCCACGGCCGCCCTCGCTCGATTCCTTCCCATACTGATGCGTATGAAACCTTGTTTGGTCCCGCTTCGTGGGCCAAATACTTTGATCTCCTCCCTCTTGACTCTATGCCTCCTGACGATTTTTCCCTCCATAGGCATCTTGTTGATTCCGTAGATGCCTCTGTTACCTTCAACCCCACCCGTCTCGGTATACGTGTCATTGCTGCTCCTTCTCAGGATGCAGCCTCCTACTTGGCTGCCTTGTCCTGCCTTGTTGAGACCCCCGTTCGGGTCTCTAAGAATGCTCGGTTGAATGCAAGTTTTGGCACTATTCTCCTCCCGCCCCATGTTGCAACCGGTATTCGGAATCTACAGGACTGTCACGATGATATTCGGCATATCCTCGAAGCCCAGGGTCATTCTGTACTCCAGGTAGACACATTTACTCGTCCCCCTCGTGGTCGTTGCCGTCAGCCCCTTCTGGTTGTGAAGATTACCTTTGATTGTACGACCCTTCCGCCCTCTGTCATTCTTGCTGGTGCCAGGTGCTCTGTCCAGGAGTACATTCCCTCTCCTCGGCTCTGTAATAAGTGCTGGAGATTTGGGCATGGAGTCCTCCGCTGCTCCAGTACTGTCTCTCTGTCCTGTGTGTGGGAACGAGGGTCACTAAGTCGGAGTGCACTTCTCCCCAGGCTCGCTGCCTCAATTGCGGTGAGGCCCACCCTGCCTTGTTCCGTGCATGTGTACATTACAAGCTTGAAGCGGTCGTCCTCAACTTGAAGCACTGGGAGTCTTTTCCTGAGGCGAGGCGCCAAGTTCGCCGTCTCCTGCCTTACGATAACGTCTCTTATGCTCACGTGTTGCGCTTTTCCTCTCCTCGTCTTTCCCGCCTTCCTCGGTCTCACAACCGTTTCCGGGTCTTAGACCCAGACACGCCCACCGCCGCCACTCTGTTCTTTTGGAGTTCTGTCCCGAAGGGTCCCCCTCATGGCTCTCTGACTGGGGTTACCCTTCTTTCTAGCCAGTCTGCCGTGTCTCCTGTGTCTTCTTCCTCATCTCCCTCCAATCCTCCTTCCCGTCATACTCCTCCGTCTATTGGCTCTCCACGCCGCCTGTCGGTGTGAGCTGATGTCCATCGCTCTCCCAACGGCCATCGCGTCTTCTCTCGTTCTGCTTCTCCTGTTGAGAGGCTAGAATCAGTTGCCCAGTACGTTGTTGCTGGGACGCCTGTCTCTTTGAGTCAGAAGCGTAAGCCTGGCTCCTCTCCTTCCTTCTCCTTAGTGGGTAGAAGGCTTTGCTTTCTTCCTCGCCCCCCTACCTCTGACTCTCTCGCTCCTTCCCTTCCCGTTTCGGTGGTTGCGCCGAAACATTCTTCTACATTCTCAATGGTTCTCTACATTCTTCCTCGTCCTGTCTAAACTTGATTATGGTTGCCCTGCTTACTCGTCTACTTCTCCTTTTACTCTTCGACGTCTTGATGCATTCCACCATGCTGGGTTGCGCCTCAGCTCTGGTGCACTTCGTTCAACTCCCGCCCTCAGCTTGTATGTTGACACTGGTTTCCTATCTCTCCAGGACCGCCGTGATCGCTACTGTCTTCGCTATCTTGCGCGGTCCCTGCAACATCCTTCCTCTCGCCTCTGTCGTGCTTTGACTTTTACCGTTCTTGTAGATCCTGTTCCTCTTCACCACCTCCCTCTTTTTGTCCGGCTATCTCGCTTACAGGTCTCTCTTTCCATTCGTCTTTTTCATATTTTTCCTCGTATTGTTCCTTCCTTGCCCCCATGGAGGATCTCTCATCCAAAGTTTTGTACATCCTTGACCCGCATTGCTAAAGCTTTTATTCCTCTGACGGTTCTGAAACGCCTTTTTCTTGAGCACTTTTCTTCACACTCCCGCTCTGTTTCCATCTTCACCGATGGGTCTAAGTCCGCGGACGGTGTGGGCTACTTCGTTGTTTTTCCTGACCGTACTTATATGTGTCGCCTCCCTTCGGAGACTAGTTTGTTCACAGTGAAACTTTATGCTATTAACCATGCTCTCCGTGTCCTGCTTTCCCGTTGTAAATCCTCGTTTGTGATTCTCNAAATGCAATAAGATATGAAATGCTATGAAGACTGAATGTGGTCAATTATTACTGTCGAGAATAGTTCTGGTTCTACAGTGGGGTCAATGACATGTGTCGCTGTGACGTGCAACCGGTTTAGGCTACTAGCACTGATTTATCCATGAAATCATATAAAACTAACTCTGCTAGTACTAATTGTACCAGACTCAATTGGAATTAATGTTGGTGTCAGCTGGCATAGGCTTCTCAGGTCAAGACTCTACCTGTAAGTAAAGCAGCCTCCTGCTGAATCAACAAGTTCATCCATGCTGGCTTGTAGTTCCAGTAATGAACTTATAATAATGGTCTGCCCTACTAATAGATCTAAATTGGTGAGGTGGTCAGAATTTATCTTGGTGTCAGCCAACTGATTCTATTTTTCTGTAAAAATTGGCTGTCCCCTTAGACCTTTGACATTCATGTCAAGAGGGATGTGATTAACTACTATGGCCTTAACAGGTCGGACATAACCGCCTAGGCGTACTAGTGATTGTACTACTCAAATTCTTGAGGTCCAGTATCTGCTAGGAATCCTGATATGTTCCATGTCACCTTACACAAGGGTTTAAGTTTCAGCTGGTTAGCTGCTTGTTGAGTGATGAACGTTCTCTGGGATCCCTGGTCGAATAGACCTCTTGTAGTGATCCTAGAATTCTTACTATTTAATTGTAGTTGTGCAGTGGGTAATACGGTATTATTACGAGACTTGGTGTGGTGTTAGCACACCTTAACCTCTTGTCGCACCTTAAAACACTGCCAATGGTGGAAGTATCCTGTCCACCTGGAGTTTTGGTGATTTGGCCTATCAACTCCCACACAATGCTGAATGATGTTGATCCTGGTGGCACCTGTTTACATATGTGTAATGGGGTGGTGCATGTATTAGGATCGTGTTGCAACAAGCACCTGGTGCACTTGTGCAATTCCTTGAGGCGCTTATCCTAGAAACGCGATCAGGAAAGTTTTGACTGATAAATAGTATGACTCTCTTGGCAAAAGAGACAGCATCTCCTTCCTGTGTATTGATGTAGGAATCACTAACTTGGGTGACTATTGGTACTACAGTTTAGAAGGGGCTGATAGTGTAGGTACCTACTGAGGATTCTTCCATCTTGGAGTGGAAGTAGCGGTTTTAGATTTATTAGGCTGTTTGGAGGTACCTTTGGATTTGACTAGTTTATCAGTGGTTGATTTGTCAGTGTCAGATATTATTTTCTTGAGCTCTCAGTCGATTAACTGTTATCCTTAATCCCTCGAAAATTCATCTAAGGATAGGATATCTGTTCTATAATGGGAACAGATGGATGCTAGAATCTCCTTAGGAAACTTACTCTGTATTTCTAATTTCAATACCCACTCTGCTTTTATTTACATCTGCTTTGACACCTAGAGCTTTAATTAGAGACTCTACCGGAGCCTAAATTCTTGTAGAGCTTCAGGGGTGGTATCTGGTGTAGGTATCGCTCTTAACTTATAATAAAGATTAGCAATAGCAATTTCTTTATTGCTGCAATGAACTTCTAGTAACTGAATAGCAGTATCGTAGTCCTTATCACTAGGAATTAGGTGTTCGACAACTGCTTTTGCTTCACCCTCTAGGGTACTTTGCAAATAGAGGAATTTATTAGGCTTGCTAATAGATTTTTTTGAGTTTACTAAGGGGTCAAATGTTTTCCAATAGCATTCGAAATTCTCATCATCTCTACCATGGAAGTGAGGAAGATCAATTGTTGGAAGACGAACTTCCTGGAGTGTTTCCTGTTTATTAGTTTCACTCGTGGTTAGAGTATTTTGAGAAACTGAGTTGCTCTGCATTTTTTTAGGGATTGTGTTAATCTATTTAGATGATCTTGGATACCCTTCTCAAACTTCTCCATCTCGGCATGGAAGGTATCGAGTTGATCCGGCTCAGCATTCTGTTGCATGAGGACTCTGAGATAGTCATCTGCAGCCTCATTTGTTCTTTGCAACTTTTGCTTGGTCGTCTCAATGAGGTTTTCTAATACTTTGGCTGTGACACCTGATTGTACCAGCTGATCACACATATTCAACTGTCTAGTCACATGGCCTTTGTGACTCGTGTATGATCTAAAATATAATAAGCAGTTGCTGGACATTTCTTCTGGTGCACTGCCTGTGGACTTTGGCTTAGTTGATGCCATGATTTAGTAATGAAATTAACTGGGGTACTGATTTCTATATACGTGGAATCAGTACGATTATTAATAGCGTAATATCTGATTCTTTAGTTAGGCTATATGGATCCTACCTCACATAGAGGTTAGCTTACCTACCTAATAGTAAACAGCTAATATTTGAGTGGTATTTCAGTGGCTCTACAGGAATTCCTCTGCTTAGCTCCTCATAATCAGCTTTGGATGGGTAGTGACACTTCAATGACACTCAAAATGTACACAGTAAATATATAATATGATATAAAAACAAAATTTGTGTAAAATAATGATAAGTCCTACCCTGACTTGGGTTTGCACAATAATAAATGTTGACTAGGTTGTACTGCCTTGTACAATCCTAGTCTACTAATAATCCTACCTATCTAGGTTGGCTAGTAATAATGAGTTAGGCTAAAGTTGTACACTACAAAGTACAATTACAGTCTAAGAATTCTATTCTACATGGATTGGCATAAAATGCTATAATACTACTGATGTGCAGATTCAGGATAGTGCTATGTTTTTGGCTTTTTATAATTTTTGAGTTATATAGAGTATATACAAGTGATTAAATATGTGTCACAATTATTCTACTACTATAAATGATTATATATGTGGCAGATATTTTACTGCCGTAAATCTATATGTGTGGCAGGTATGCTGTCATGAATTCTATGAGTGGCAGATATGCTGCCGTAAATTCTATGAGAGTGGCAGATATGTTGCCCTAAATTCTATCCTAGCACCTGATAATACTCTCTAATTAAAGAGTATAATGTTATCAGGGATGAAAAATGAATAATGAATTGTAGATAGCCTAAATTCTGGCAATATTCTACTGATTATACTAGTTATAAAATATAATGTAAATTTACACTAGTTCTTTGATAATAGTCTAGCTCTCTAGACTATCCGGTTCGAAGGACCATAAATTATGTGGGGAATTCTGGCTCCAGTATAATACTAATAAAATATATAATTTTAAGAATGCAAAATAATGATTAATTCTAAGACAGCTCGAAGGACCAGAATGAGAAAATCAGTTTCTTATAGATCTATGATTATATGTGAATAAATTCTATTAAGCAATGACTGTAAATTATATAATTCTAGAGCCAGCCTCCCATGACACATTTTGGGGGGGGGGGTATTCTATAAGATTAATCTATGAGTAACATATATTATGCAAGAATAATAATGAGTATAATATGCACACACATAGATAATGAGTAAAATATGTAATGCAAGAAATACTATTGCAGTGTAAAGATTAGTAATGCATAAAAGTAATACATGGTTCGTAAAACCATAATATGTGGACTCTGAATAATTAAATACTATCTACAATGAAAAACTGATTAAATCTCAGCTGTGACAGAGGGACGTAGATGCAGTCCACTGTACGCCAGTCTGGAAACAGTTTGAGATAGTGATACTTGGAGCACGTGAGGGTATGGCGGTCACACGCTTCCTCAAGGATGTTGCACCATGCTGCAATAATGACAATTCCGTAATTTCCACCCCAAACTGGTATTCACACACATATAAGGTAGTATCTAAATATTTGTAGGGAAAAGAGTTGCACTCACATGGGAATTTAGGTATGCTCGCAGCATTACGACATGGCTATCTACATGAACTTATTTAAAAGCTCGTTAAATAGAACAAATGAGGTAAAAATGCCTGCCGAACTGGTGTCCGTGATTCTGGTAAGCTGCGTCCTCACTCTAGCGTCCAGGGGGTGTTATGATGCCGTCTGGATGGTAAGATATTTTGGGACCGCTTCGCAGCACCGTCACGCTTGTTGATCGAATATGGCGAGAGTCCTCTCTCCTCCTTCCCGAAAGTCGCGCATGCACAATAGCTCACCGTGAGGATTCGAGCATAAATTTATATTTATTTATTAAAGCTAAATACGGAAGGGGGCGTTTATGAACACTTTATATTTTATGTGGTGATGTTTAATTCTCACAGTGGAAGTCAGTTAATGTAGACTGCACAAATAAAACAATACTTGTTTGGTGGTGGAAATGATGTTAGATTATGATGTTATTTACTGGAACAGCGATTAAGCTGGATAAAGAAATTCCAGTAAACTGTTGTATGCTAAAAGTAAACCTATTATTAAATTATTATTCCTAATAAAGAGAAGTAAATGGTTACATCTGTGTTAACCCTTAAATGGCCCTTGTCTATATACGGATGGACACCCACAGGCGCAAAAAAAAAAAAATTATTTTTTCTTCCTAACCTGTTAAGTTGTGTTCCCTGATCACGGGAAAAATAAGAAAAAATCAATTGTACTTACCGGCGATGTAATTGGGCCGAGAATATGGATGATGACGTCACAGTTTGCATGTTCACTCATGCACTGTGCGTCCCGGAGGCGTCGCGCGCGGTCTTCAAGCGGCCACAGTTACCACGAATTTATTTTCGCGTCATTATTTACAGTGTTCACGTGTGTATTCTTTGCAATATTAGTCACTAATTATGTTGCACATAATGTCACTTGACAGTTATTGTCAGTATATGTTGCACACATCGAGTATACACATGCACACACAAACGTTTTCCATTATGGCATTATATTATGTACAGTAATCACAATGTTCATTATTTTATATGTACACACTAGCACGCCCTATGTACAGTTTTTTGCACTATTATTGCACATTTAGAAGTCTTGGAGTGTGTGGTAGTCGTTGAAGCAGTCGACAGCACACAATGCAACTCCACACCTTCACACCATGTTTGCATCATTTTACGTTTTTGCTCTCTTCGTTTTGTTGTTTTACATACTACGCATGCACGTTGGCCTATTGCACACTTTCCACCTGCTGGCAAATTCTTTAGTCTGTGTTGCTGAAAGGCATCTATGTGAGCGAGCCTGGGTGTTGCATCATGCTGCAACACTGCGTTCATGATTGGTCTTCGTATGCCAGGGACTTCTTGACCAAACTTTGCTAATAACTGTGTTGCAAGTGTAAAAGCAAATGTACGGAAAATAGATTTACGTCCAGTTTTCACCAGGTAAAAATTATAGCAGTTCAACATGCTCATGTCAACAAGATGGAAAAACACTTTTTTCGTCCACCTCAATGTTTTCCGCACACACTCGATAGTGCCAATCATCATGTCAGCCTTATCAATCAAACGCATGTTGATATTGTAGTCAAGAACACAATCTGGCTTATATACTGGTTCTCTCGTTACACGGTGCACCTTGCCACTGTTCAACATTGTACCATCATGAACGGTTGTCAGCAGGTTCACTTCTCTCTTGTCTTTCCACCGTACTGAGAGAATTTCATCACATTTCCGTACCTGGCACTCACCAACTGCAAGTCCACCTTCAAACACTGGCATTTCCCTTCTTCGTGGCTTTACTGTGCCAACCAACCCGGTTCTATTTTCAATCAAGAACTTAGCTAGCAATGGACTTGTATAGTAATTATCTGTGTATAGGATGTGGCCCTTGTTCATCCATGGTGCCATCAGTGACTTCACCACACTACCAGAGAATCCATGTTCGTCGTTACCGGGAATGTCTACATCGCTAGCTGAATACAGAATCATGTGTAACACGTATCCTGTTTCACAGTCACACAGTACAAAGAATTTCAAGCCAAATCTGTTTCGTTTTGAGGGAATATAATGTTTGAATGAAACACGTCCTTTGAATAGTATAAGGGATTCGTCAATCACCAGCTTCTGTGCTGGTACGTAAAAATCTCTGAATTTTCCAATCACCTCATTCATATAGTGCCTCACTCGCCAAAGTCTATCCTCCTCAGTCCGGTCCTCATTAGTTGCAAAATGCACACACCTGAGGAGTATCTGAAATCTGTCTCTGGACATATATTTCCCGAAGAAAGGTGTTGGAATAGTCAGATCTTTGCTCCAGTAATCTGTGAGAGCGTGTTTGACACAGTGTTTCATCAACATACATATTGCAAGAAACACATACATTTCACCTATATTGGTGTTTTTCCAACGTTGCAAGCGTGAAAATTCTGTTATCTCTTTTCTAATGAGATGAGCCGCATGAAGGTTCGTTTGGTGTACAATATATTCCATGAGCGGCTCATCATAGAATGCGGTAAAATAATCACATTCACTCATATCATCACCATTATCAGGGAAAAGATCTGTAATCCCAACGTCTTTATCGTCAAAGGCAGGAATTCGGGGAATAAAACCAGCACCATCACTCCACACTAGTACACCTGGTGTCCTGCGAGACGCAGGGGACGCAAAGGGGACGCAGCAGAGGCACTACGGCGAGGAAGCGATGCACCCCGTGGACCAGGAGCTGAAGCCCGTCTATGCACAGTACGGCCGCTACCTGCACGTGAGGTAGAGGCACGTGCACGTGAGGTAGAGGCACGTGCACGTGAGGTAGAGGCACGTGAACATGAGGCTCTTGGTGCCACATGTTGTTCCATGCGGTGGCGCTTGGCTGGCCGAGACGCTGCTGACGCGACAAAATCTCGCCCAGTAACACCACTGGTACTGGCACCAGGCTCGGTAACACTATGTTCTGATTCCACTTCACTAAAACCAGAAAAAGAGTCACCTTCCTCTGACTCGTCACCGAAAATATCCTCAGACTCTAAATAATCACAGGAACTGTGTGGCCGAGGGAGAATTGGGGTAGACACTGGCCGAGGCGGAAGGGTGAGCGTATAGGCCTCGCCATGGGAGGCGGCTGTATCTCATATTCACTGTCCGTGCTATCAACATCGGTCAATTGTGTGTAGTCTTTATCAATATCAGAGTCATCAAAGTCACTTTCCTCACCATCGGAAAATAATTCACTGGTTATTTGCTCTTGGGTGAGTGATTGCGTGGGGCGTGCCCGGGAAGCGTTCGGCCGTGCGCTCGACATGGTGGCTGCTGGGTAACTGAGGCCTCCCAAGCGATGGTAGCGTGAGCTGGATTTTTTCAAAATGGCGGCTGTTTACTATAGCCCCTGGGCAGCGTATGGGGACCCCCTCTACCCCGCGGGCCTTTCAAATCGTGCTCGGTATGCCCGCCATCATATGATGCAATGCGCAATTTACTGCAAGTCGGGCAAAGCATCATATGATGCGATGCGCAATTGAAGGGTTAATCTACAGGCATGTGGAATTTAGTCTCCTGTGAGTGGCTGATGCCACACTACACAATTCTAGGAGAAATTACATCATGTTCCACAACCTAATACAGTAAATTCCACAATACTAAGGTACATATTAGTAGTGTTAGTTATTGTTATGCTTAATACAGGAAATACATCCTGTTTGTATTAAGGATTAGTAAATGAATATTAGATGTGTATGAAACCTAATACAGGAAATACATCCTGTCGTATTTGGGATGAAAATAACTGTTGGAAATTTCCAACACCATCTCGTCCGTCCCCTAACATGGCTCCATCTCTCATTGTGACTACTGCGCCTTATGACCCCTCTCTCTAGGGGTTCTCATCATCGCCATCCCCGCCATGGCCGCTCTCACACTGTAACACCATAAAGGTGTTTTGGTTGTGTTTTGTTTTCAATATATACATAGTACATGAGTCAGTCCACAAGATTTTGAGTGGCATCAGGGTGTCTGACCCATACTCACACCTCTAAAGTGTTAATGATCACAAGTTGACCTATTGTCAGGTCGTGTGATTTCACCTCGCTTCTGCTAAGTCGATAATAGCCGACAGTTGGTGGTGTCTTTCCATCAACAAGCTGCTGGTTAAGGTGTGGCTTGGTAGATGGCCTGGGCTATTTACTTGTGGGCAGAGTTTAGCTCCCACTTTTGCAATAAATATCCAGGGAACTGTACACTCGAGAGCAGAGTATAGATAGCAGGGATTGGTAGACAGGAGAACATCAGCAGACAGCAGCCGAGGCATCTGTCGGCCAGACTCTGCCTGTCAACTGAAGACCCCCCCCCCCCTTCCTCTATTCTACTTAGGCTCAGTCCTTGTGAGTGAACGTTAAGGTGACTTAGTTCGTGTTTTCCAACCGTTAAGTTTTGTGTGATTATCAGGGGCAGACAGCTGTAGTGTCAAAACCCCACAGACCACTGGAACATTATCTAACAGTGCACAGTTACAAACCCATTAAAATTTCAACTTAGATTCAAGAAAGCAGAAGAAGGTTTTAAGCACATATGGCAAATCTTACTGAAGCGACCATACGCATCATAAATACTCATACCCGCCCAAGTAAAAAAACAAACACGCATTACTTAGTGGACCAGCCAGAGGTTTAGGGTCCACACAGGAATATCCCTGCAAAAAAAAACTGTAGTGTCCTCAGTGTCTTGTGTAATGACTCCATTGTATAGTAATCCTGACATAGTAACTTTAAGTTAGATTGCTTGAATTATGATACTCATCATGTTAAATATATTTGATGAATTTATTGTTTAAATTGTCTTTAATTTTGTTCCCAAGAGCTTTATGAGTTGAGGCGATAGAGCTGCTAAGTTTACTGATTTTATACGAGTACATGGTTAGAGTTGGTACATGAACTCCTTGGGTAATTTTGTGATACAGACAAGTTCCATTCCTTTTCTTGTATGTACTGACTTAGGGTGGATTGTGGCAGCACTTTTTCTACTTCTACCTATTTACCTTTCTACTATCTTCCATCTTCTACTTCCCAGTGATCCCATTCTCTTCCTCTAACTTTCCCTTTCCCCCTTGACCACTCCTTCTTCACTCCTCCCTCCTACTTCTCTACCTGACACTCCTCTCTACTCCCAATACTTCTTACTCACACCTCCCTCGCCCTTCTCTTCCTCCCTCGCCCAAACCCTCACTCATTACTTCATTATTCCTTTCTTATTATCTTTCATTTCTCGATACGTTACAGCACGCTCTCTTCTCTCGTCCCACGCCATGTTTGGTCCTGCTAAGACTAAGTACTTTGACCTCCATCATTTAGAGTCTACTCCTCCTGTCGATTT
The DNA here is from genome assembly GCA_020271785.1 of Procambarus virginalis. Lineage (NCBI taxonomy): Eukaryota > Metazoa > Arthropoda > Malacostraca > Decapoda > Cambaridae > Procambarus > Procambarus virginalis. Next base: position 201,722 of record WNGS01128963.1, read on the forward strand.
CTACTTCCATAGGCACCTTGTTGATTCAGTAGATGCTTCTATTACTTTTAACCCCACCCGTATGTGTGTCGTTGCTGCCCCTTCTCAAGATGTATCTACCTGCTTGGCCGCTTTGTCTTGCGTTGGGAAGATCCCTGTTTGGGTCTCCAAGAACGCTCGGTTAAATACCAGTGTTGGCACTATTCTCGTCTCACCCCATGTTGCAACCGATGCTAGGAATCTACAGGACTGTCACGAAGATATTCGGCATATCCTCGAAGCCCAGGGCCATTCTGTCCTCCAGGTGGACACGTTCACTCGTGGCCGATGTCGTCTGCCTCATTGGGTTGTGAAGATTACCTCTGATGGTCGGACACCTCCGCCCTCTGTTATTCTTGCTAGTGCCAGATACTTCTTTCAGGAGTACATTCCCTCTCCTTGGCATTGTAATAAGTGCTGAAAGCCCGCCTGTCTGTACGGGCTGTTGTCCTTCACTCTCCCAGCGATCATCATGTTGTTTGCTCTGGTTCTTCTTCTGCTGAGACGCTCGAGCCTGTTGCCCAGTACGTTGTTGATGAAACCCCTGTCTTTTTGAGTCAGAAGAGAAAGCCTTGCTCATCTCCTTTCTCTTCCTGGCCCCCCGCCTCTGACTCTATCGCTCCATCCCCTCCCGTTTTGGTGGTCGAGCCCCCTGATCCTGCTATGGAGGTTTCTTTGACCCCCGCTTCCCTCTCGGTTGCTGCTCTTGCAGAGGTGCACTCCCCGGATTCTGCCCCTCGTCCTCCTGCTATCCTTGACCCTTGGTTGTCTCCTCCTCCTCTGGACCCTGCTCATCTGCCTCTGGACTGTCCTCCTGCTCCCTCCCCTCCATCCTTACCCAGTTTACCCATGCCTCCTAACCCTGACTTCGCTGACCCTGATCCTGATCTTGAGCTTCTTTAACATGCTGTGTTCCTTTTTACCCTTTGTTTCATCGTTGTTCTCTGTTGTTGTCCTTTCTCTTTTTTGTCGATGTCTATTCTTCAATTGAATATTCGTGGCAATAACGCCAATTTCCCTGAACTCCAACATCTGATTTCACTGTTTTCCCCCCTTTGTGTCTGTGGAGTCTCCAGGAGCTGATGCTTGGTGCTCGTCCTGGTCGCTTCCGTGGCTATTCCGTTCTCTCTTCATCTCTCAGCTTTTGCTGGGCCCGTAACTCTCCTGCTCACTTGATTCGTTCTGATATTCTCTTCGTCCCCCGACTTTTTCCATCACCTTTCCAATGTTCTGCTGCCCATGACTTTGAGTAAATGGTATATGGTTTGTTCCATTTATCTCCCCCCCAAATGTCCCACTTTCTCTTCCCAATCCTTAACACCTACAGGATTCCATGCCAGAGCCTGTGCTCTAGCTGGGTGATTTCAATTGTCGACATGCCCTCTGTGGTGATGTTCTGAAAAACGCCCAGGGTCGCCTTCTTGAATCGTTCGTCCTCTCTTCTTCTCTGTCTCTTCTGAATTCTGGAGAGCCCACTCATTTGGACTCTCGATCTCGCACCCTTTCCTGTCTTGATCTTTCTCTCTGCTCGTCGTCTCTTTACTTGGATTTCTTGTGGCGGGTTCTTGATGACCTCCTTGGCAGTGACCATTTCCCAATCCTTGTTATCTTTTTCTCTTTTCACTCTCTCTCTTCTTCCCTATGGTGAAGAACTCCAGGAAATCCAGGATGTAATCTGTGTCGTGGTCTATCGCGAGAGCTTGTGTGTGGGAACACCCACTGCATAGGTTCGAACCTTTATCATGGCTCCTATGGATTTTTTCATTATTATTATTATTATTATTATTATTATTATTATTATTATTATTATTATTATTATTATTATTATTATTATTATTATAAAGCCTAAAATGTATTGTATGTAAACACTGCATGCCCCCGACACAATGGAATTATTATTTTAATTACATACGCCTGTCCGGACTGAAGGAGGGTGACTCTCAGGGACATACTTCGAGTAGCTTAGTTTGATACTCAAGTGTCATCTATCTTGGGTTGGATGACATCGCCCTTTGATATCCTGGGATGTAAAGGGCCGAACAATCTTGGCCATTTTCTTATTTGCGGCTTCTATATCTTTGTACTGCTGTTGCTGTTGGTTTAATTGGAATAGGATTTCTTCAAATATATTGTTTTGCATTGAAGAAAATTTTAACAAAGTAACTATAACAGACATTAAAGTGTTCTAGTTTACATAACATTTCGATCCTGAAAAGGATCATTCTCAAACTGAGGAATGACAAGAATTAATAAACAGCTAATTTATATACCTAGGAGGACAATTACATAAAAATTAATGATTACAGAAAAAAATTCAGGTGATGAGCCAGTGAATATATTAGACTGGGTGGGGGAGGGGGAAGGGAGATGTTCAGTAGTGGATNTATGTCAGTTTAACTGTTTTGTAGAATGCAGCCGGGTTAATAGGCAATAGACACGTCCAGAACACGTAACCTGAAACTCCTCATGGATCGTGCCTCACGAGGTACGCGTCATCGCTTAGGAATAAAGGTAACTGCAGAAGTCCTATTGGCCCATAAGATGCGGCAGCTTTTCAAAACCCCCAATCTCATTCATATACATGCGCAACCCACGCTTGAAACAATCAAGGGATCCTACTTTAATTACGTTATGCGGTAATTGGTTCCACAAATCACAACCCTGTTACCGAACCAGTATTTACCCAAGTGCTTCCTAAATCTAAACTTATCCATTTATACACATTGTTTCGTATTCTGTCTTGTGTTGATACTTTTAATACAATATTAATATCCCATTTGTTATGTCCGTTCATCTACTTGTACACCTCTATCATATCACCCCAAATTCTTTGCCTTTTGAGAGAATGTAATTTTAGCTTTGTCAATCTTTCTTCATATGTCAGGTTTATAATTTGGGGGATTAATTTTGTCATCCTATGCTGGACGCGTTCAAGTGAATTTATATCCATTTTTTTAGTACAGTGACCAAACCGAACTGCATTATCTAAATAGGGCCTAACTAGAGTAAGATAAAACTGAAGAACAGCACCAGATGTCTTAATACTAACACTTCGATTAATGAATCCCTATTTGCCTATCTGCCTTCTTACAAACATTTAAACATTGATTGTTTGGTTTTCAATTCTTACTAATCATAACTCCCAATTCCTTTTGCAATTTGACCTCGCAATTTCATCCCCATCTACCTCGTATCTTGTAACTCTATCATCATTACCTAGCCTCAAAACCTCACATTCTTGAAGTGATAGTGAGTCGTGTTCAGTATTTAATTCCCTCCCAATTTTTGTTTCATTGGCAAATTTGCAAATATGGCTGCTCAAACCGAAATATAAATCATTTATATATATTATGAATAACAGAGGTCTCAGGACAGAGCCTTGAGGCACTCCACTTGCAACATTTTCCCACTCTGACTTAACCCCATTTATACTAACTTTGTTTCCTTTGGGATAGCCATGCCCTAATCCAACTTAGTATAGTAACCCCCAATACCGCGAGCCTTTAACTTTTTAATCAGTCTTTCGTGTGTCACTGCGTCAAAGGTTTGCTAAAGTCAGGTACACAACTTCACAAAACTTACCACTATCAACTGCCTCAACTATGCTAGAATAAAATGATACCAAATTTGTTAAACATGAATGGTCATTTGTAAAACAATGTTGGGAATAATTTATTAATTTGTTTTTCAAGATGAAAACGAATGGTATTTGCAATTATCGATTCAGGTAACTTTCCCACAATAGAGGTTAGGCTAATCGGCCAATAGTTTGACGCAAGTGATCTATCTCCTTTCTTAAAAATTGGTACCACATTAGCAGCCTTCCACGATTCTGGCACTCTGCTTGACTCTAATAACTAATAATGCACCAGGTAATTTGTTGCTAATTATTTTGTTAATGTTTTCTCCTTCTCAAATCCACCTGCCAAATAATTACATCGTAATACACAGCAACATATATATGGCAGCTATGTCAGGAGGGAAAATATTATGGTAATTAAAGCTTTTAAAGCTTACCCATTCCGGTAGCTTGCCACACTTTCTAACCGATCAGCAGAAAACTACATAAATGACCAAGTACGCACAGTTATATCAAGTTAATTGGATATAAAACACTTCCTAAAGGCTAGCGAAGTCGTGCTGATGATTGGTGACTCTGGAGTCCCTCAGCACTGAGACTCACAGAAAGTTTCTCTGGGCAATTGAGCAAGGGCGTTAGCTGGGCAAGACGGTAATTAATGGTCTCTCTCCTCCCCGTGAGTAAGAAGAGACGTGCTTCCTGGACCCCATCAAGAAACACTTTGTGTGATCGGTTCAATTTCCGCCCATTTATGGACAATGGCCCCTCCATGGTGTCGCCTTGTCGTGGTGAGGGGCTCACGTACACCTCCCTGAGATCGGTGAGGGTTGCCTTTGGCCCCCCTTTCCTGCCCCCTCTTTGGGTGGTGTACGTGCAGAAGGGCACCATATAGGAGCCTTGTGAGCTATTGGACCGCCCGCTGGAGGGGTAGCCTGTGAGGAGCCGCCGTGAGTGGATGGCGGGGTGTCCAGGCTGGGGCGATAGGGGAAATGGAGTCTTAGCACCAGTGTGGAAGAATGGACGATGTAGTAGGACTCCCCTGTTGAAAAGGGGGGAGCACCGCTGGGGACGACGCACCCTTCCTGCACTGGCCCATGCTCGGTCTCCCTGGCTGCCCTTGTAGGTTGTATCCCTAGGTTCCAGGCCTCAAGCTTTTAGAACGACTGCTGAATGGATGGCGACACGACCTCTCTTACCCAGGCTCATGGGATTGGTGACTAGGCCCCTGGGTCAGACTGTGATGGAAGACCGGGCTCTGTAACCCTCCCCCCCCATCTCGCTACATTGGGACCAGACAGGACTACTCCCTCCCGCTCCCCTCCCATCTCTGTGGTAGGGTTGAGGTCCCACCCCCCTCTGGTGATCGTGGAGGGAAATTCTGGCTCCAGTATAATACTAATAAAATGTATAATTTTAAGAATGCAAAATAATGATTAATTCTAAGATAGGTCGAAGGACCAGAATGAGTAATGAAATGAGAAAATCAGTGGCTTATAGATCTATGATTGTATGTGAATAAATTCTATTAAGCAATGACTGCAAATTATATAATTCTAGAGCCAGCCTCCCATGACACATTTTGGGGGGGAGGTATTCTATAAGATTAATCTATGTGTAACATATATTATGCAATAATAATAATGAGTATAATATGCACACACATAGATAATGAGTAAAATATGTAATGCAAGAAATACTATTACAATGTAAAGATTAGTAATGCATAAAAGTAATACATGGTTCGTAAAACCATAATATGTGGACTCTGAATAATTAAATACTATCTACAATGAAAAACTGATTAAATCTCAGCTGTGACAGAGGGACGTAGATACAGTCCACTGTATGCCAGTCTGGAAACAGTTTGAGATAGTGATACTTGGAGCACGTGAGGGTATGGCGGTCACAGCTTTCTCAAGGGTGTTGCACCATGCTGCAATAATGATAATTCCGTAATTTCCACCCCAAACTAGTATTCACACACATATAAGGTAGTATCTAAATATTTGGAGGGAAAAGAGTTGCACTCACGTGGGAATTTAGGTACGCCCGCAGCGTTACGACATGGCTACCTACATGAACTTATTTAAGAGCTCGTTAAATAGAACAAATGAGGTAAAAATGCCTGCCGAACTGGTGTCCGTGATTCTGGTAAGCTGCGTTCTCAATCCAGGGGATGTTATGATGCCGTCTGGATGGTAAGATATTTCAGGACTGCTTCGGAGCACCGTCACGCTTGTTGATCGAATATGGCGAGAGAGCTCTCACCTCCTCCTTCCCGAAAGTCGCGCATGCGCAATAGCTCACCGTGAGGATTCGAGCATAAATTTATATTTATTTATTAAAGCTAAATAGGGAAGGGGCGTTTATGAACACTCATATTTTATGTGGTGATGTTTAATTCTCACTGTGCAAGTCAGTTAATGTAAACTGCACAAATAAAACAATACTTGCTTGGTAGTGGAAATAATGTTAGATTATGATATTATTTACTGGAACAGCGATTAAGCTGGGTAAAGAAATTCCAGCAAACTGTTGTATACTAAAAGTAAACCTATTACTAAATTATTATTCCTAATAAAGGGAAGTAAATGGTTACATCTGCGTTAATCTACAGGCATGAAAATTTAGTCCCTGTGAGTGGCTGATGCAACACTACACAATTCTAGGAGAAATTACATGATGTTCCACAACCTAATACAGTAAATTCCACAATACTAAGCTACATATTAGTAGTGTTAGTTAATTATTACGCTTAATACAGGAAATACATCCTGTTGTATTAAGGATTAGCAAATGAATATTAGATGTGTATGAAACCAAATACAGGAAATACATCGTGTTGTATTAAGGATTAGCAAATGAATATTAGATGTGTATGAAACCAAATACAGGAAATACATCCTGTTGTATTAGGGATGAAAATAACTGTTGGAAATTTCCAATAACCATCTCGTCCCCTAACACGGCTCCATCTCTCATTGTGACTACTGCGCCTTATGACCTCTCTCTCTCTCTAGGGGGTTCTCATCGCCATCCCCGCCATGGCCACTCTCGCACTGTAACACCATAAAGGTGTTTTGGTTGTGTTTTGTATTCAATATATACATAGTACATGAGCCAGTCAGACAAGATTTTGAGTGGCATCAGGGTGTCTGACCATACTCACACCTCTAAGGTGTTAATGACCACAAATTGACCTATGGTCAGGTCGTGTGATTTCACCTCGCTTCTGCGAAGTCGATAATAGCCGACAGTTTGTGGTGTCTTTCCATCAAACAAGCTGCTGGTTAAGGTGTGGCTTGGTAGATGGCCTGGGGCTATTTACTTGTGGGCAGAGTTTAGCTCCCACTTTTGCAATAAATATCCAGGGAACTGTACACTCGAGAGCAGAGTATAGATAGCAGAGGATTGGTAGACAGGAGAACATCAGCAGACAGCAGCCGAGGCAGTCTGTCGGCCGGACTCTGCCTGTCAACTGAAGACACCCCCCCCCTTCCTCTATTCTACTTAGGCTCAGTCCTTGGTGAGTGAACGTTAAGGTGACTTAGTTCGTGTTTTCCAACCGTTAAGTGTTGTGTGATTATCAGAGGCAGACAGCTGTAGTGTCAAATGCCCGACAGACCACTGGAACATTATCTAACAGTGCACAGTTACAAACCCATTAAAATTTCAACTTAGATTCAACAAAGCAGAAGAAGTTTTTAAGCACATATGGCAAAATCTTACTGAAGCGACCATACGAGTCATAAATGCTCATACTCCGCCCAAGTAAAACAGAAACAAGCATCACTTAGTTGACCAGCCAGAGGCTTAGGGTCCACACAGGAATATCCCTGCAAAAAAAAAACAACTAGTGTCCTCAATGTCTTGAGTAATGACTCACATTGTATAGTAATCCTGACATAGTAAACTTTAAGTTAGATTGCTTGAATTATGATTGATGAATTTATATCATATAAATTCATATACACATCATCATATAATTGATAGAACATCATATAATTGAACATCATAGATACATCATATAGAACATCATATAATTGATGAATTTATTGTTTAAATTGTCTTTAATCTTATTCCCAAGAGCTTTATGAGTTGAGGCGATANCCTCTGGTCTGTTCTCCCCTCTTCCTCTTCCCTCCGTCTTTGCTCAGTTTACCCATGCCCCCTAACCCTGACTTTGCTGACCCTGATCCCGACCTGATATTCTTTAACGTGCTATGTTGCTCTTTCGCCTTTGTTTCTTCCTTGTTCTCTGTTGTTGTCCTTTCTCTTCTCGTCGATGTCTATTCTTCAATGAACGTTCGAGGTTATTACGCCAATTTCCTCGAACTCCAACTTCTGATTTCGCGGTTTTCGCCCCTTTGTGTCTGTCTCCAGGAGCCGATGCTTGGTGCTCGTCCTGGTCGTTTTCGTGGCTATTCCTTTCTCTCCCCCCCCCCAGCCGTTGCTGGGGCTCCTAATTCTTCTGCTCTCTTGATTCGCGCTGATGTTCCCTTTGTCCCTTACTTTTTCCTTCGCCTCTCCATTGTTCTGCTGCTCGTATCTTTGTGGGGAAATGGTACACAGTTTGTTCCATTTATCTCCCCCGAGTGTCCCGCTTTCTCTTCCTGATTTGAAACACCTCCTGGACTCCTTGCCGGAGCCTGTGCTCCTGCTGGGTGATTTCAATTGTCGTCATTCTCTTTGGGTGATGTTCTGACGAATACCCGAGGTCGCCTTCTTGAGCCGTTTATCCTCTCTTCTTCCCTGTCTCTTCTGAATTCTGGTGAGCCCACTCATTTGGACTCTCGGACTCGCACCCTTTCCTGTCTTGATCTTTCTCTCTGCTCTTCTTCTCTTTACTTAGATTTCACGTGGCAGGTTCTTGATGACCTCCATGGCAGTGATCATTTCCCCATCCTTGTTTCCTTTTTCTCTTTTCGCCCTTCCCTCTCTTTCCTAGGTGGCAGTTTGCTAAAGCGGACTGGAACCTATTTACCCTCAGTGCTGCTCTCTCTGACCTCTCCCTTCTGCCTCTCCCTCGCGCTCTCCTCCTTTTTCATGACACTGTCTTCGACGCTGCCCTCCGCTCTATTCCTCCTCTTCCTCTCGGGTCCACGGAAGTGCGTTCCCTGGTGGAATGCAGACTGTGCTCGGGCTGTCCGCTGTAAGCGTGCAGCCTGGAAGAGGCACCGCCGTCGGCAGACGACCGATTCTTTTCTTTTCTTTCGGAAAGCGAGTGCGGTGGCCCGTAGGGCCATCCGTACGGCTAAACGTGAATGTTGGGCTTCTTATGTCTCCACAATTACGTCCGAAACTCCCTGCCACAGATCTGGAAGCGTATCCGCAAGATAGCGGGTAAGTTCGTTCCCGATGTTTCCCCGGTCCTTCACCTCCGTGGTACTCTTGTGGCGGACCCGTTGCAGGTCGCTACCGAACTGGGTTCCCACTTTTCTTCTGTTAGCTCTGGTCTTCATCTTCCCCAATCTTTCCTTCTTCGTAAACCTGTCCTTGAGTCTCGTCCTTTAGATTTCTGCACTCGTCTTCGACTTTCCTATAACGATCCCTTCTCTCTCTCTGAACTTCGTTCTGCCCTGGCCCTCTGCGGTTCTACGGCGGCGGGCTCCGATGGTATTCATTATGAGATGCTTCGCCATCTCCCTCCGTGCACGTCTCAGTATTTACTGAGTCTGTATAATCGGATCTGGGAGTCGTCGTCAGTCCCTGAGGACTGGCTCGATGCCGTTGTCCTCCCTGTTCGCAAACCAGGGTCTCTGGGAACTTCCCCTAAGGACTTTCGCCCTATTGCCCTCACAAGTTGTGTCTGCAAACTCTTTGAACGTATGGTTAACGTTCGTCTGATGTGGTTCCTGGAACACCATCACCTCCTCTCCCCTTCTCAATTTGGTTTCCGCAAGTGCCGCAGCACGACAGATGTCCTGGTGAACTTGGAGGTCTATATTCGTACTGCTTTTGCTGCGAAGACCTCCGTTGTTGCCGTCCTTTTTGACCTGGAAAAGGCTTACGACACCACTTGGCGATATCATATTCTATCCCAGCTTCATTCTTTTGGCCTTCGTGGTCATCTCCCTCTCTTTCTCCGCAGCTTCCTCTCTCGTCGTTCCTTTCGGGTGCGCCTTGGTACCGCTCTCTCTGCCTCTTTTCAGCAATACGAAGGTGTGCCCCAGGGTAGTGTTCTGAGCACTACTCTTTTTCTGGTTGCCCTCAATGGTCTTCTTTCCTCTCTTCCTTCAGGTGTCTTCTCCGCTCTCTATGTCGATGATCTTACCCTTTGCTGTCAGGGTGATGATTCGCCTCTCCTTCAGCGCCGGCTTCAACTTGCGATTGATGCCGTGTCGTCTTGGGCCACCGATCATGGCTTCAAGTTCTCTACTTCTAAGACTTGTGCCATGTCTTTTACTCGGAAACGGGTCGTTCTTCGTCCCTCTTTGTCACTTTATGGTCATCCCCTTGCGTACAAAGATTCCGCGAAGCTCTTGGGGTTATTCTTTGACACTCGTTTGTGTTGGTCTCCCCATATCTCTTACCTCCGTGTTGAGTGCTCTAAGGCCCTTACCCTCCGTCGAGTATTATCCCATACTTCTTGGGGAGCGGATAGGCGCACTCTCCTTGCTTTACATTCCTCTCTAGTCCTGTCTAAGCTCGATTATGGTTGCCCGTCTGCTCGTCTGCTTCTCCTTCTGCTCTTCGCCGTCTTGATGCTTTGCACCATACTGGGTTGCGCCTCAGTTCTGGTGCCTTTCGTTCGACTCCCGTCCTTAGCTTGTATGTTGACACTGGCTTCCTGTCTCTCCAGGACCGCCGTGATCGCTACTGTCTTCGCTATCTTGCGCGGTCCTTACAACATCCTTCCTCTCGCCTCTGTCGTGCTTTAACTTTTACCCCTCCTGCAGTTCCTGTTCCTCTTCCCCTCCTCCTTCTTTCTGTCCTCGCTTACAGGATTCTCTTTCCGTTCGTGTTTCTAATGTTTCTCCTCGTGTTGTTCCTTCTTTGCCCCCGTGGAGAGTCCCCCTTCCGCAGTTTTGTACATCCTTGACCCGCATCACTAAAGCTTTTACCCCTCCTACGGTTCTAAAACGCCTTTTCTTGAGCACTTTTCTTCTCACTCCCGCTCCGTTTCTGTCTTCACCGATGGGTCTAAGTCTGCAGACGGTGTTGGCTACTCTGTTGTTTTTCTGATCGCACTTATATGTGTCGCTTACCTCCGGAGACTAGCATCTTTACAGCGGAGCTTTATGCTATTCTCTATGCTCTTCGTCTCCTGCTTTCTCGTTGTCAGTCTTCCTTTGTGGTTGTTGTTGACTCTCGTAGTGCCCTCATGGCTCTCGGTCCTTTAATCCGGTTCATCCAGTAGTTGTCGAGATCCAGCATTGGCTGTTTCTTGTTCACAGTAAGTTTAAGTCGGTTGAGTTTTGTTGGGTTCCCAGCCATATTGGTGTGTCTTTAAATGAGCGTGCGGATGCTGCCGCCAAGGAAGCTGTCCGCTCTTGTCCCATCTCTCGTAAAGGTATTCCATATTCCGACTTTTACCCGGTTATCCATTCCTCCATCCTTACCCGTTGGCAGGCTTCTTGGTCGTCTGTTACTGGTAACAAACTCCGTACTCTTAAATGTTGTGTTTCCTCGTGGCCGTCCTCCTATCACCGTAACCGGCGATGGGAAACTGCTCTGGCGAGGTTGCGTATTGGCCATACTCGCTTAACCCATGGTCACTTGATGGAGCGCCGCCCTGCTCCTTATTGTCCAATTGCATTGTCCCTCTTACGGTCGTGCATGTCCTTCTTGAATGTCCTGACTTCCGGGACGAGCGTGTGTCTTGCTTTCCGACCCCCTTCGCGGTCACCTGTCCCTCGATAGAATTCTTGGTGACTCGGATACTTTTGATATCGTTCGCCTTATGCGTTTTGTTCTCGTATTGGCATCCTTGGTGATATTTAGCGCCCTCTGATTATTCCGCACATTTGATGGTGCTACATAGCCTTCCCGGTTTGGTGCCTTCTTTTGATAATTACTTACTTATGACATCAATTTTCATAGGTAATGTGAGCATTTAGATTTTGAAGCTTTTAAAAAGCCCCACGAGATAGGCTTAGCTTCTGAGGAGGTTCATGTCTTGCAGGAGGTTACGCCTATGTGGACAGCAGTTACCCCCGGCAACCTGGCGACTTGGCGTGGCTGGTGTCGGCCACTATGCCAGCTACGCAGGACCCTCTCTGCCTCCGCTTCTGGCTCAACATGCACGGTGCAGGCGTGGGAGACTTCAGGTATTGTAGTCCCTCACATGAGAACCTTCAGGTACTGTAGACCCTCACCTGAGTACCTTCAGGTACTGTAGTCCCTCACCTGAGTACCTTCAGGTACTGTAGACCCTCACCTGAGTACCTTTAGGTACTGTAGACCCTCACCTGAGTACCTTCTGGTACTGTAGACTCTTACCTGAGCACCTTCTGGTACTGTAGACTCTTACCTGAGCACCTTCTGGTAGTGTTCTCCATCACCTGAGCACCTTCAGGTACTGTTCTTCATCACCTGAACACCTTCAGGTTTTGTTCTTCATCACCTGAACACCTTCAGGTACTGTTCTTCATCACCTGAACACCTTCAGGTGCTGTTCTTCATCACCTGAACACCTTCAGGTACTGTTCTCCATCACCTGAACACCTTCAGTACTGTTCTCCATCACCTGAACACCTTCAGGTTCTGTTCTCCATCACCTGAACACCTTCAGGTACTGTTCTCCATCACCTGAACACCTTCAGGTACTGTTCTCCATCACCTGAACACCTTCAGGTACTGTTCTCCATCACCTGAACACCTTCAGGTACTGTTCTCCATCACCTGAACACACATCTTCAGGTTCTGTTCTCCATCACCTGAACACCTTCAGGTTCTGTTCTCCATCACCTAAACACCTTCAGGTACTGTTCCTCATCACCTGAACACCTTCAGGTTCTGTTCTCCATCACCTGAACACCTTCAGGTACTGTTCTTCATCACCTGAACACCTTCAGGTACTGTTCTTCATCACCTGAACACCTTCAGGTTCTGTTCTTCATCACCTGAACACCTTCAGGTTCTGTTCTCCATCACCTGAACACCTTCAGGTACTGTTCTCCATCACCTGAACACCTTCAGGTTCTGTTTTTCATCACCTGAACACCTTCAGGTTCTGTTCTCCATCACCTGAACACCCTCAGGAACTGTTCTTCATAACCTGAGCCGCTTCAGGAATTGTGCTCGTGATCACCTGAGCAATGTCCTGTTCACCGTGACATTACTCTGTCCTCTCCTTATAGTACAGACAAATTAGCATTTGAGGAAGACCTTCACAATAAGAAGCTGGGACCGGCTGAGAATTACCTTTTGTGCTGCACCTGTGGTGGGAGGGAGTGCCTGACGTGCTGCACCTGTGGTGGGAGGGAGTGCCTGACGTGCTGCACCTGTGGTGGGAGGGAGTGCCTGACGTGCTGCACCTGTGGTGGGAGGGAGTGCCTGACGTGCTGCACCTGTGGTGGGAGGAGTGCCTGATGTGCTGCACCTGTGGTGGGAGGGAGTGCCTGACGTGCTGCACCTGTGGTGGGAGGGAGTGCCTGACGTGCTGCACCTGTGGTGGGAGGGAGTGCCTGACGTGCTGCACCTGGGGTGGGAGGGAGTACCTGATGTGCTGCACCTGTTGGGGAGGGAGTGCCTGACGTGCTGCACCTGTGGTGGGAGGGAGTACCTGATGTGCTGCACCTGTGGTGGGAGGGAGTACCTGTTGTGCTGCACCTGTGGTGGGAGGGAGTACCTGTGTGCTGCACCTGTGGTGGGAGGGAGTACCTGTTGTGCTGCACCTGTGGTGGGAGGGAGTACCTGTTGTGCTGCACCTGTGGTGGGAGGGAGTACCTGATGTGCTGCACCTGTGGTGGGAGGGAGTACCTAATGTGCTGCACCTGTGGTGGGACGGAGTACCTGTTATGCTGCACCTGTGGTGGAGGGAGTACCTGTTATGCTGCACCTGTGGTGGGATGGAGTACCTGTTGTGCTGCACCTGTGGTGGGAGGGAGTACCTGATGTGCTGCACCAGTGGTGGAGGGAGTACCTGATGTGCTGCACCTGTGGTGGGAGGGAGTACCTTTGTGCTGCACCTGTGGTGGGAGGGAGTACCTGTTGTGCTGCACCTGTGGTGGGAGGGAGTACCTGTTGTGCTGCACCTGTGGTGGGAGGGAGTACCTGATGTGCTGCACCTGTGGTGGGAGGGAGTACCTGTTGTGTTGCACCTGTGGTGGGAGGGAGTACCTGTTGTGTTGCACCTGTGGTGGGAGGGAGTATCTGACGTGTTGCACTTGTGGTGGGAGGCGTAGGGAAATTGGCGAAGTAGAACATCCCTCCATCGCTGAGATGGATGACAGATGGATGATTGGCGGGTGAGGAGTGATAATCTTGCGACCCGGGCATGGTTTCCGGTTATCCCATCCCTTTTGTTGTGTGATTGTGTGGTGGAGAGGGTCGCCTACATTGGTGAGATGGTCAATGAGCTGGAACCCAATTCTTTGAAGAATTCCAAGGCACTCCTACCCTAGGGGCCATGTGTCTCAGACGCTATGGGAACAAAGGTGTATTGACCTGCCAGTCGCCTGTACTTGATTGATTTTGCTGTTTCCCTGTGGTTGGCCGCCCCACCTGCTTGATCAGCTCCGAAGTGTATATAGGTGTCGGCCAGGGTGGATGCACATGTGTAGCCCCACACCGTTTGCGCCTCTTCCAAGGGTATATTGTGATGCCGTTTGGGCATAGTGCGGGGTCATCCGGGTTTCGGCCTCCTAGGATGCGAGGTTCTCTCTTCGCTGGGTACTGAGCTGAGACGAGGCTCCTCTTGATGATGTCATTGACCTCGTTGTGTCTTGCATGCCAGCCCTTGGATTTTCTGCAGTGCAACCATGTAGTCCATATTGGTTTGCTTCCACCCTGTTGCAAATATACTTGTATTCAGTGTGAATTGGGGCACCAAGGCGGAGGTCCACTGCTACACGAAGGGATTCTGGATCTAGACGTGTACCCAAGCAGACATGGGTACTGCCAGGAGGAAATCTCCTGCATGTGGGGCACGCACTGCTCTGAGGCGGGCTTCCTCCTTTTCTGATATTGCGGCTTTGAGCATGGCTTCAGTTATTTTTTCCACTAGTGGGTGGTCCCAGCTGGACTGTTTTTATATATATATATATATATATATATCTAATATATATATATATATATATATATATATATATATATATATATATATATATATATATTATATATATATATATATATAATATATATATATATATATTAAATATTATATATATATATATATATATATATATATATATATTATATTTATATATATATATATATATATATATATATATATATTATATATATATATAATATATATTATATATATAATATAACATAATATGCAACAACGATCACAAAAACACTGATCCAAGTATGCAGAAAAATACATGTGAAAATAAAGAATGCTAAAACGCGTTTTCGGCTTATTTTGCCTTCATCAGAGCAAAATAGAATGAAGAAGGAAACGTGGTAGGCAAATCTTATACCGCCAGGGTTTTACTTAAGGGTGCAGTTCCGAATTATCCAGATAGGTTTATATAATCATTCAAAACCCTCAAAAAGATAACTCTCTTCACATCACAAAGGCTGGTAAGTCCAATGCTGTTGTCATGATGAACAATGTCCAAAAAATGAAGCTGCTATTGGATGACAGAGACACTTACTTACCTGTTAATAAAGACCTGTTGAAAACGTTATTGCAGATTTTAACAAGCCCTCTTAAAACCTTGCTCAAGAACGATAAGGAGTTGATTCCTAAGTTTTTAAGTCGTTTCCCTTCCCTATCATATCTGTATGGTCTATTAAACACGCAAACCCAATAATCCTGCAAGACCTCTTATTAGTTTTGTTGGATCTGTGATATATAGACTTTCAAATGGCTTGTCCAAGTCTTGTTCCCGGTAGTAGGTTTCATTTCCAACTCACAGATAACAAACACCTTGGACTTGGTTAACAAGTTGTCTGGTTTGAAATTATATTTTGATTTTAAACTTGTGAGTTTTGATGTGACGGCTCTGTTCACTAGAGTTCCATTGATGACTTGTTTGCGTTCTTTCGGGATCAACTCTCTAAATATAATTTAACTTTACCTACTAACACCAGTGTTGATCTCATAAATTTCTGCATTAAACATAATTATTTCAGTTTTATTGATTCATTTTATAAACAACATTTGGCATGGCGATGGGTATTCCCCGCTCCCCTGTTTTGAGTAATTTGAAATGGAGTGTTTCGAAACGAATATCTTACCTAGGGTTTTACCCTCGAATTTGGTGTGGTTTAGATACGTTGACGATATTTTATGCAGTTGGCCGGTAACCATGACCAAACTGATTTTCTTGTGGATCTTAATTTGCTGGTTCCGTCAATGAAATTCACAATTGAGAATGAAGAGAATGGTGTTCTGCCTTTTTTAGACATCATGGTTCATAGAATCAGTAGGAGATTAAAATTCAATGTGTATAGGACACCTACCATTGTGTGCTTGTATGTTCATTTTTACTCAAAACATCATTTTCAGATTAACGGGCAGTATTTTCTGGAATGTTTCTCGGGGCCCTGTGAGTTTGCAGTTCGAATTTTTTGACAAAGAAATAACGAAAATATTTGAAATTGGGAAAAGCTAAAATGCCCAAAATCGATCTTAGATTTTGCGTTTGGTCAAGCAAACTGGTATTACCATATTTTGATGGACTAGTAAATCTTGCCCCAGCCTTGAAAAACCTTAATATTAACCCAGGTTCAAAAATAATAATACAGTTAAGTCCATGTTAATTAAGAACTCGCCTCGTCTGTAGCAGTTGTGTGTAATCCATCCCTTATAATGATGTGCATGTGTTTACATCGACCAGATTGGTAAATCTCTTCCTCGCGTTTAAAACAACATTCATGCATACTGTACTATTCGTACCTCCCAGCACTCCAGTGCCTTATATGTACATTCCAGTTTATGTGATCATTCTATCGACTTCAGAGAGGCGAAATGTATTGTAAAAAGTAAGGGTTTCATTGAACGAAATGTGATCGAATCCGCTCTGATCAAACAAGGTAATAACAGCCTTAATGTAAGCCCTGGTATTATGAGCGTCAATACAGCACGTCAATACAATTAGCATCCATTTAACCTGGTTTTATTATTTATTTATTTATTTATTTATTTCCATCACGGCAATTATATATATTATCCAGTGTTTTTGTTTTGTACAGTTATCCTTACTTGCGCCTTTCTTCGACTTTATTGTGCCCTTTTATCCATAGGTTTCATACCCTATGTTTACTGGTATG
>WNGS01128963.1:284863-296291 GCA_020271785.1 Procambarus virginalis
GAGGCCTTGGCGTGGAGCTCTTGAGATCCTCCTCCTCACCTTCAACAACGTGGACGTGGAGGAAGCCATCGCCAACACATCTGTGCCTCTTGACTATCACGCCATGCCTCTGGGAGAACCAAAGACAACGCACGGGGACTGGCAGGAGGCGCGCGTGACTTTCTCCACTGCGTCTCAGCACAGCTTGGGTTCTCCCACCTCCCCGGACTCCCGCTACGCCAATTACCACGGCTACGCGGCCGTCGACCACGTCACCTTCACACCAGGACCTTGCAGAGTAAGTGGTTAGAATGATGCTAACGCGCTCTGTCCTCAGCCAACCTGTTCTCGCACTGTCTTACAGTCAATATTGACTTATTAAAAACGTGCATATGTGGACATACTAAACATACTAGTTTACCTTGAAAAGCTTCATAGAAAACACTGACCTTACCTAGCCTTCTTAGTATGTTAAGATAAGCATCTTATTGCTCGTAATTACAATTATTAATTAACCTATACCTAATAGGTTATATTATAGTAACCATGGGTATAATAGGTTAATAATAATTGTAACTGCAAGCAATCATCAGTATCAGGCAGACCCACAGCTGGTAGTTTGCTAGTTGAAGTGCAGTCGGCGAGGAGTGTGAGGGGGGAGGGGGTGCAGGTGCGTGTGGCTGTCTTCATATACGTCTTAGCTACTGTAGAACGTATCTTCAATGTAGCTTTTAATGTGACGATAGCAGGAAAGAGCAGGCTAAATCTCCTGGAAGAGATTATCGTGACAATATATATATATATATATATATATATATATATATATATATATAATATATATATATATATATAATATATATATATATATATATTAATGTTGAATAGTAGCCAGAATGCAGTACTTGGCTTCTATGCAAAGCCAAGTACCTAATAAGGCAAGATTTCCTGAATTTATATATTTTTGTATTTTTTCTTATGAAATGATAAAGCTATCCATTTCATTATGTATGAGTTAATTTGTTTTAATTTGAGTTAAACCTAACGTAGATAATGACCGAACCTAACAAACCCTACCTAACCTAACCTACCTTAACCTAACCTAAACTAATATAGCTAAGTCAATAATTTATGTACTTTAAATAGTATAATACTATTTCAAATAAACCAATTGAAACATTTTTTTAACATAAAGAAAATTACTCGGCCTATTAGGCAAATCGGGCCATGCATAGTAGGCAGAGAAGTGCGTTCTGGCTACTATATATATATATATATATATATATATATATATATATATATATATGTATATATATATATATATATATATATATATATATATATGTATATATATATATATATATATATATATATATATATATATATATATATATAAATAAATCGGGAAGTATTGACCGGGTGCCAGTCCTTAACTGTAGCCTCTGTTCACCCAGCAGTGATTGGGTACGGGTTGTTAACAATTTGGCTGGTCGTATTAAAGGGAAAATTAGGAATAAGGACCTGCCCGAAACGCCATGCTTGCTAGAGGCTTTTCATGAATGTAAAATATCTTGTATATAAAAAAAATACAATGCCATAATGGAATGCTTCACAAAAATCTGATGAACAAGTTATATGTTCAAATCCACAAGGGCCGAGATTAGGATTTGAACCTGCGTCCGGGATCTTCCCAGACGCTGCTTTAATCGACTGAGATTCTGAGATTAAGGTGTAATGAGTGTATTAAGTTATATGGTTATATATCATCAAATATTAGATATAATAATATTATATATCATTATATATATCATATATGATATGTTATATATCATTAAAACCGGACTTGGCTTTCATAGCCGAATCTTGGCTTACTCCCAAACATAATCCTATTTTTCAAAAAATTTATGATGCAGAGATTGGTCAGACCCAATCGTATGGGGGGTGTTGTTTTCCTCTTAACAAGAAGTAATATGACATGTAAAGCTGTAACACTTACGCATTATGTGAACGGTAAACTAGAAATTTTAGTATTCTTAATACCTTACAACGGTACACACACACACACATCCTTTCTGGGTGTATGTACAGTCTTGGTGGCACAGTAAACTTAAATGAACTGGAATTCTATCTTGACCAATTACGACACCCAGTCATTGTTACAGGCGATCTCAATGCTGGTGAGATCCCCATTTGGATTAGAGGTACCCAAAATACTGCAGGCACCGATCTATATAACTACTTAGACACTGCATCATATATTCTTCTTTCGTCGCCCTACCTTGCAACTTACTTTAACTACAGAACCAATTATGAAGCCTCACTTGACTTCTGCTTTGACTCTGCACACTTTCAACATGAACTACAGTTTCATACTGGACCAGATATTGGTAGTGACCACAAACCTTTCAATATAAAATTTATTAACATTCAGCCACCAACATATCCCCTAACGCTCCCCAAGTGGAGCATTAAAAAACTCGATAATCATAAATGGGCTGATATTGTTCGTCTCCCAGATACAGACGATGTTGACCCCCAACACGCGACTGTCTACAATGCCTTTGCCATAAATTCTGCAGCCACCCAAAGGTTCAAGAAAACTTCAGGACATATATCAAACAAACCACTTAAACCGTGGTGGAACGCAGAATCTGCATGAATAGTCGCTTTACGCCGACTTTTCTTTTATTAAGAAATGAGGTACATCTGCATTAGTGCAGCTACCTAGACTATATAAAGTGGAGTACAGTGTGTCAAAAAAGAAAAAAAAAGCTAACTAGGTGATGCTAAAAAATCCCCATCGCACAGGATGGTTAGTCATACAGAGGCATGTGATAAGCAGTCTGCACTGGCAGACTCCGGATGCATTTTGAGGGTATCAACAACACAAGATTGAATAAGGTAGCAGTGGTAATACAAGTTCCCATCTCGCAGGATGGTTAGTCATACAGAGCCATGTGTTTAATAGCCTGCACTGGCAAATTTTGGGTATACTGTGAGGATATCTTCAAGAATATGAGAGTGAATAAAGTAATTGCAAAGCTCCAGATACCTCATGCCAACTGGTCTGAAAGGTCTAATAACTGGGCATTCAGTGATGTAGTGCGGGAGATCGTTCCGTAGTTCCTGCTCACAGAGTTTGCAACTGGAGTGTTCAGGATTGGGAGATCCGTCACCTGCAGCCACCTGCCACAGGTAACGGTAACCCAACCTGATCCTTGCAACCACTGTGTCGCACAGTCTAGTGAACGTTTTGTGCTGTCCATAGATGTAGGTTTCAGATCTGAACAAATCATAGCTTTTTATACAAGTACTTTCAGGTCGTTGGGAGTCAGTAAGTTCTTTCCTATCAGACGCCGACGAGCCATACAGAACTGGGTAAATCTCCGGCGGGCCACAGCATCAGCCAAAAAAAAATACTGTCAACAAAGCGAGCATCATGGACCAAATGTTGAGACAGCCTCACCTACCACACACCATTTAAAAGTCTGGGGTACATTTAACAGCATTAAAGGTTAACATTCCATTAGTTTTCCCTGATGATCAACGGCTCACTATGTTAAAAACCTCAGGGGCGTGCAAATGTGCTTGCTGAATGTCTTAACTTTTCCTTCAGGCCCAAGAACTCTCTCGCAGACAAGCTGACCATGCCATACCGCTGCCCATACTCGGCGTCGACAACATATACACGTTAAGCGAGCTACAATTAGCATTAACCCGTCTACCTCCTAGCAAGGCACCTGGAGAGGATGGAATTCCATTTGAACTTATCAATATCTTCCATCGACTGCACATCTAAACTATTACTACTTATGCTGGACTCACGGAAATATTACCTCACAATGGCAGACTAGTATTATTCTTCCTTTCCTTAAACCAGGAAAAGACCCATCCCAACCTGCGTCATACAGACCTATCTCCTTACTATCATGCCTCAGTAAAGTCATGGAAAGGCTAGTATATACTCGCCTCTAATGGTACCTTGAGTATAATAATATTTTACCGTCACTCCAAGCTGAATTTCGACCGCAATGCTGCATACTTGATCAAATACTCTGCATTGAACATGAAATTCGCACCTTTCACAGAAGCAGTAAATTCTGTATTGTTCTCTTCCTAGACCTTAAAGGAGCTTTTGATAGCATTCCTCATACTTGCCTCATGGAAAAGCTTGTACGTTTAGGCGTACAGGGAAGATTACTTCTATGGTTATAGTCCTATCTTACGAACAAGGACCTCTAAAGTCTATATACGCTGCGAGTTTTCAGATAGCATTCCAATACAAACGAATGTCGTGCAAGACTCCATTCTAAGCCCAACCTTTTTTTACTGCATTCTTATCAGATTCACCTAACACCCATCCTGTTCACCATTCGGCGTACACTGATGATTTAACATTGTATTATTCAGACAATGGCCTACCTATATAGTCACAACAATGCAAACAGCACTTGACCACATCATAGATTGGACACAACAATGGGGTCTCCAAGTTAGTACTATCAAAACCTGATATCAGATGTGGGGGTTTTCTTTTTTTGCTTTCACGACTGCAATGCGTACGTCGCCAATGTACATGTGGCAGACGCTTCACGAAACTGTCGGAATTAGCAGAATAGAAAATACGAGAGCAACCGTACAGGGCCTAGGAGCAAGGTCGAGTTAGAGTCCTTGAGGGTCTCTTCTCAGACTAGCCTCACCTGGTCCCGCTCCACGTTGATCGTTGGAATCTCCTCAATGATGTAACACTTTAAGGGACTCCCAGGGTCCTCATCACATTTATAGTTTAGTGAATATAGGCAACTCGGTGTTGAAGACACCTAGAGCTGAAGGTTTCAGTAATTAATTGGCAGTATTCAGAAGTGGTTCAACGGAAACACCGCATAAAGCTTAACAGTAGTTTATTTACTAACTTAACCACTAATACAAAGGGTGCTTGATTTACTTTAGATTGGCGTCAGAAAGGCTATGATTGCATTAGCGAGACTCTTGACGTCTGGCTAATCGACTCGGATCCACTCGCGGCGAAACACCTAACTTAACACAGTTGACAGCCAATCATTAACACGGCAACCTAACTGCCAGTATGCAAAGGGATCACAAGAGTTCCAACCGGATACTCGGTAATGATGATATGCAATAAATCACAAATACACTGTCAATGGGACAGGCAATAACATGCACAATAATGTTATCACACAATACTAAATGTGTGGTGTATGTGAAGCTCACATTCACAGACGAGTGAAATGTCGTGATACCACACAGATAAACACGCATACACCGCTGATTCACCTATAACCTGTGACAGGCATAAGAAGGTGAGAACTATGGTTGATACCTCAGATCAACACAGACACAACAAAGCAATGACAAGATCTTGTACTTACATATGGGGGTACCTCTCTTATTCACTCACTCAGGCACCTTTATACAAGCACTCGTAGGTGGCCTGATAGCTGGTTTCGCTCGTAGACATGGAGGGTACTCGCAGTAGGGCGTGCTGTATGTATAACCGACACACGCACGCACTCTGGCACTGGTGGTGAGTAAGGTGGTGACGTCACATAGTACAGTAAGGGCGGCGGCGGGCTGCTCGAGGCTACATGAGGTACAGAGGTACTAGCTACACGCTCTGGACCGAGTGACGGCTGGCTACTGTAGGTTATGTGGTACCATGCAGGTACACTTGTGGTAAAGTCACACACAGGTTACTTAGGCGGCGGCACTGCCTTAGTTCACTCTAGGTCACTCACAATGATCTTTGTCACCAGGGGTTACCTGATACCAGTCTGTTTCGCTCTGGTGATTTTGTCACTATAGGCTTCTGAACAATATATTCATAATTGTGATTCTGAGCGAGTGTGGGTATATCGAAAAGACGCCGAGTTAACTTGATGGTGAGGAATGGATGGTGTTCAGTCTATTGGTCGATAGACAGAACAGCACAAGTCCTCTATGCAAGAGCTCCCTCACGAGAATGCTTTTTTCCTGAGGCTCAGAGCATCTTGTGGGGCACACACAAGGGAGTTAAAATTTGACCAATAGCATAGCAGCAAATGAGCGGGAACCAATCATAATGACCGTTCGATGATCAGTAGAAGAGGTGACGTCATGAACACGTTACGACCACGTCATAGCTGTTATTGTGGGGAAATCTGGCTCCAGTATAATACTGAGAAAATGTATAATTATGTGAATGTAAAATAATGATACATTCTAAGATAGCTCGAAGGACCAGAATGAGTAATTAAATGAGGAATCAATGGTTTATAGATTTATGATTATATGAATAAATTCTATTAATTAAGCAATGACTGTAAATAATATAATTCTAGAGCCAGCCTCCCATGACACATTTTGGGGGGGTCTTCTATAAGATTAATCCATGTAGAACATATATTATGCAATAATAATAATTATAATATGCACACACATGGATAATGGGTAAAATATATAATGCAAAATACTACTGCCAAATGAAGATTAATAATGCATAACTGGCAGTATCAGATATATATATAGATGGATATGGACTCTGAATAATAAGACACTATCTACAATAAAACTGATTATGTCTCAGCTGTGACAGGGGACGTAGATGCAGTCCACTGTACGCCAGGCTGGAAACAGTTTGAGATAGTGTCTTGGCGCACGTGAGGGCATGGCGGTCACACGCTTCCTCAGGGGTGTTGCACCATGCTGCAATAATGGTAATCCCGTAATTTCCACCTTCAAAATAGTATTCACACACATATATACGGCAATATCTAAATATTTGGAGGGGAAAGAACTACACTTACATGAGATTATTTTTACGCCCGCATCATAACGACATGGCACCTACATGATCTTATTTAAGAGCTCATTAAATAGAACAAATGAGGTAAAAATGCCTGCCGAACTGGTGTCCTTGATTCTGGTAAGCTGAGTCCTCAATCTGGCATCTATGGATGTACGGATGCTGACTGGATGGGCAGATTTGTCGGACAGCTTACGGAGCACCACTTGTTGATTGCAAATATGGCGAGAGAGTCCTTCCCCTTCCCCAAAGTCGCGCATGCGCAATAGCTCTCCGTGAGGATTCGATCATAAATTATATTTATTTATTAACGCTAAATAGGGAAGGGGGTGTGTATGAACACTCTTGATGATTTAGATAAATACTTTATGTGGTGATGTTTAATTATCATAGTGCACGTCAGTTAATTAGTTAATGTAGACGGCACAAATAAAACAGTACGGGCTTGGTGGTGGAAATGATGTTAGATTAGGATATGGTTTACTGGAACACCGATTAAGCTGGGTATGGAAATTCCACTAAACTATTGTATTCTAAAAGTAAACCTATTACTAAATAATTATTCCTAATAAAGCAAAGTAAATGGTTACATTTGTGGTATTCTACTGGTATGTGGAAATTTTATTCTCCGTGCGTGGCTGACGCAACACTACACAATTCTAGGAGAAATTATAGGATGTTCCACAACCTAATACAGTAAATTCTATAATACTAATCTACGTATTAGTAGTGTTAGTAAACTACTACGCTTAATACAGGAAATACATCCTATTGTATTAAGGATTATTAAGTGAACATTAAATGTGCATGAAGCCTAATACAGGAAATACATCCTGTTGTATTAGGGATGAGAAAAATTGTTGGAAATTTCCAACAGTTATTCTCCATCATGCCGGTTGACCCCAGAGGTCAGGCGGTCGCCTCGCAGGTGTCTCCCTCTCCTCTCTCACGGTTCGCACCGGCCAATGTACTCACTGACCCTTTGTGGCAAGTATGCTTAACTTCCCTGTATCTACTTCCTGCCTGGACATACAGCGGCCTCCGTATTATGAAAGTGTTCCTGGTTAAGTGGGCATTCTGGAGATACCCAACATGCCAGATCACTATCCAGGGTTAAGAGAGATGGGCTTGTGCACGAAGGTCTGTGCACTGTGCACTGCAATGAGCCATTCCAGTCAACTGTGGGAGAATCTTGAGAAACCATATTCTCACATCACCCCCCAACAAAGACCGAGCTCCACAGCGTGGTGCTCGTTCCACCTCACACCGCTGACGCATGTACACATACTGAGTGCATGTGGTGCGGCTGGGTCAAGCGGACCCCGTTTTCTATACTACTAGGCGAGGCGGGTCCTCGTCTAGACTATTTCCTTCTGTTAAGTGAGGAATTTCTTCAGTCACCGGGTCATATGGGGCTATCTGTTCAAATCTTGAGCAGGCACTGTGGTCAGACATAGCTCCAGGTCTGGGTCGGCTCAACGCCTTGAAACCTGGAGTGGCGCTAGTCTGTCCACTGCCTCTCTCCACCTGTGTGATGCCTGAAACATCAGAGACACACTGGAAACTATACCCGCCATCAATATAGCACGATCAATATAGCAAGTATGAACGATCAATATAGCAAGTTGTAACAACGTTCTAATACGTCATAAACACGTTAATCCAAGATGTAAAAACATTATTACAAGTTGTAACAAGCGGAAAATAGACAGTTACGGTTTGTGTTTCCAAGGTAGTGTCCGGTGATGCGCGTTGCATTTCCTCACTCACGTCTCCCTCGTTCGACGTCTCATTAGTCACCCCTGACCTACTCAACCAGTCAGCACCTACTGCTGAGAGCAGTGGGTGGTCGATTGGCTCTGTCGATGTCGAGGCCCGTGGTCCTCTCCTGTTCTTACATCTTATATGCTTCTTCGGCTTTGTGGATACATCTACAGGAGGGTCCTCGTAGCGTTTGAGCATGTTGACATGGTACTTCTTCCTGGCACCATCGACGTCGAGCATGTAGTTTAACGAGTACGAGCACTCCACTACCGTGAATGGGCCCTTCCACTGCAGCAAGAGCTTGTTCTTCCTGGTGGGAAGTAACAAAAGTACCTTGTCACCTACACTGAACTTGCGTTCTTTTGCTTTTTTGTCGTATGTTTGCTTCTGGTACTCCTTTACTTTTGCTAGCTGTTCTTGGGCCAGCTGACAGGTGTTCTCCAGCCGTTCCCGTAGATCGATGACGTACTCATACGTCGTCTTGGTTTCAGGGGTACTGTCATCGCCTTCCCACAGGTTCCTCAGTACCTGTAGAGGCCCTTTAACTGTGTAACCGTACAGAAGCTCGAAGGGTGAGAACCTTGTGCTAGCCTGTGGCACCGCCCTGTAGGCAAACAACAACGAGTTGATATACCTGGGCCACTCCCGAGGCTGTTCAATGCACATTCTCTTCAACATCTTCTTCAGAGTGCCATTGAAGCGTTCTACCAAACCGTTTTCCATAGCATGATACGGCGTGGTGAGGGATGCTCTCGCTGTGAGCAGACGTCTGACTTGGTCCATCATCTCGCTGGTAAACTGTGTCCCTCGGTCGCTATGGATCCACTTAGGTATACCAAGGCGACTGAAAAAACCTACCAAGGCTTCCGCTACCGTTGTCGTCTCGATGTTCTTCAGGGCAGCTGCTTTGGGGTACCTTGTTGCGTGATCGACCATGGTCAGGATGTGCTTACTGCCGTCCGTTGCACTCGGTATGATCGGACCAACCAGATCAATGCTGACCAGCTTGAACGGCTGATCAATGATGGAGAAGGGCTGAAGCTTCCCGGGCTTCACCCGTCCTCGATCAGTGGTGCACTGACAGGTGTCACACGAGCCAGGGTAACGCTGTATTTCCCCAGTAATTCCTGGCCAGTAGAACACAGCTTGTACCCGCGCACTGGTCTTTGCGTGACCCATATGATCTCCCATCAAAGCTTCGTGCCCTAAGCTGAACACAGCCAGTCTATGATCCTGTGGAACAACGAGTTGGTTCCAAGTGTCGTAGGGCGTCTCAACTCTGCGCACGAGTTTCCCATTATGGTGCAAGTATCAGTACTTGCGTTCCTGGTGTTGAAAAACTTTTTTCTCCTCAGCATACCTACGTATCTGGGCTAGTGTTCGGTCTCTCCCTTGGGTATCAATAAACTCCTTTGCAGACACTCCCTGGATGTCTCATAATTTCAAAGTTTTTTTCTGGGCGAGTCGGCTTGTTGCTCTCTGACCTCGTGGTGACAGCTGCCATGAGCGAGTTACCTGTTAATGGAGTTGCTGTCTCTTCAACCAGAGGTTTTGCTTCTTTCTCCATTACTTCACAGCTTGCCTTCTCTCCCTTATTCTTCAGCTGGGTGAGGGTGTGGTCACTCCCTGTGACGTCATCCATGGCTCCAGCTGACTGAGAGTGGCTGCACCCAGTTGAGTCAGCGTTCTCACTCTCCTCCGTTTTCTTCGAGGGTGGACTCGGGCAATCAGAGACTCCCGGAACATTTCCCAATAAAAGTCCATACAGAGCACGTTCCTGTTGACCGGCACGAATTTTACCTTTGATGTAAGGTGTGTCATCCCACACATATACCTTCACCATCTCTTTAGCATAGCCATTTGGGAATTTGACATAGATATGTCTGCCTGTCTCAGATCCTGGCTTTACTAGGCTTTTTCTTACCATGTGAGTAGTGGCGCCTTTGTCACGGAAGATTTTCGCCGATTTTCCGTTAACATTTCCGTCTACCACCTCAAGGGTCCAAGCTAGTGGATCCTTTCCGACATTGGGATGATTCTTACCACTTGAGCTCACACCTGCTATGTAACCTGATTTCGGTTTTACCTTGCAATCAGCTGCACGATGACCTGGCTTACCACAGGTGTAGCACTTGTGCACATGCTTGTTGGAGGAGTTTCCCTGCTCCCCCGACACACCAGTCTTAGGCTTAGCTTCCTCACTAGTACCTGTAGCATGATGCTTCTCGTGCGGCTTCACCCCTTTCACCTGTCTCCTGGCCCCAGCCCACAGATCAGCTTGCTTGGCCATAGACAGATTTGACACAATTTCTTGCTCTTTGAGCTTGACACGCAGAGACGATTTGCATGCTTCTAAGAACTGTTCACGAATCATCAGCTGATAGAACTCCATACTCCCAGGAGCAGTCTCCATGAGTTCACAGTAACGGTTTAGACTCGATTCTAACCGCTGTAACATTAACACACACGTCTCCCCTTTTTGCAATTGAGCTCTACGGAAATTCTCTAGCATTCGGTCTGTAGTGATGCCAAAACCGTTCAGCAGCGCTGTTGTCAATGCCTCGTAATCTCGCGCTGGTGCGGACCCAGACTGTGGTAGATGGTTAGT
The DNA here is from genome assembly GCA_020271785.1 of Procambarus virginalis. Taxonomy (NCBI): domain Eukaryota; kingdom Metazoa; phylum Arthropoda; class Malacostraca; order Decapoda; family Cambaridae; genus Procambarus; species Procambarus virginalis. Next base: position 296,014 of record WNGS01128963.1, read on the forward strand.
GCCCTACCCTTAACAATGCACTAAGAGCGAGTGCCCACTTTGATCTTTCTAACCCGCAATCAGTGGCGTGACCTTCAAAACGCTTGATGTATGCATCCATCGAGTCGTCCCTCTCATCAAAGTTAGCTAGTTTAGGTAGTTTGACAGTCTTACCTTGTTCAACGTTAGTCTCTGTTGAACGACCACTTGTCTGGTCATCCTGCCTTGCTGCAACTGCATGCGAGCTATGCGTTCAGTACTTTCTCGGTTCTGCTGATCATCCAGCGTTTGTTTTCTCT
>WNGS01128963.1:305848-323595 GCA_020271785.1 Procambarus virginalis
CCGAACTGGGTTCCCACTTTTCTTCTGTTAGCTCTGGTTCTCATCTTCCTCAATCCTTCCTTCTTCGTAAGCCTGTTCTTGAATCTTATCATTTAGATTTCTGCCCTCATCTCCGCCTCCCCTTTAACGATCCTTTCTCTCTTTCTGAACTTCAGTCTGCCCTGGCCCTCTGCGGATCTTCGGTGGCGGGCTCGGATGACGTTCATTATGAGATGCTTCGCCATTTCCCTCCGTGCACGTCTCAGTATTTACCGAGTCTGTATAACCGGGTCTGGGAGTCGTCGTCCATCCCTGAGGACTGGCTTGATGCCGTTGTACTCCTTATTCGGTAACCAGGGTCTCTCGGTACGTCCCCTAAGGACTTCCACCATATTGCTCTCACGAGTTGTGTTTGCAAGCTGTTTGAGCGTATGGTAAATGTCCGTCTGATGTGGTTCTTGGAACACCATCACCACCTCTCTCATTCTCAATTTGGTTTTCGTAAGTGCCGCAGCACGACTGATGTCCTGATGAACTTGGAGGTCTATATTCGTACTGCTTTTACTGCGAAGACCTCCATTGTTGCTGTCCTTTTTGACCTGGAAAAGGCTTATGACACGACTTGGAGATACCATATTCTGTCCCAACTTCGTTCATTTGGCCTTCGTGGTAATCTCCCTCTCTTCCTTCAAAGCTTTCTCTCTCGTCGTACCTTTCGAGTCAGGCTTCGTACCACTCTCTCTCTGCCTCTTTTCGGCAGTATGAAGGTGTGCCCCAAGGTAGTGTTCTTAGTACTACTCTTTTTTCTGGTTGCCCTCAATGGTCTTATTTCCTCTCTTCCTTCTGGCATCTTCTCTGCTCTTTATGTTGGCGACCTTACTCTTTGCTGTCGGGGTGATGATTCGCCTCTCCTTTAACGGCGGCTTCAACTTGCGATTGATGCCGTGTCATCTTGGGCCACCAATCATGGCTTCAAGTTCTCTACTACTAAGACTTTTGCCATGACTTTTACTCGGAAGCAGGTCGTTCTACGTCCCTCGTTGTCACTTCATGGTCATCCCCTTGAGTACAAAGAGTCCACGAAGCTTTTGGGGTTATTCTTTGACACACGTTTGTCTTGGTCGCCCCATGTCTCTTACCTCTGTGTTGAATGCTCTAAGGCCCTTAACCTACATAAGGTTTTGTCCCATCCTTCTTGGGGAGCAGATAAACGCACGCTCCTCTATTTGCATTCCTCTCTCGTCCTGTCTAAGCTCGATTATGGTTGCCCTGCATACTCTTCTGCTTCTCCTTCTACTCTTCGCCGTCATGATCCTTTGCACCATACTGGGTTGTGCCTCAGCTCTGGTGCTTTTCGTTCAACTCCTACCCTCAGCTTGTACGCTGATACTGGCTTTCTGTCTCTCCAGGACCGCCGTGATCGCTACAATCATCGCTATCTTGCGCGATCCTTACAGCATCCTCACTCTCGCCTCTATTGTGCTTTGATTTTTATCCCTCCTGTAGTTCCTGTTTCTCTTCACCACCTTCCTCTTTCTGTCCGTATGTCTCGCTTACAAGATTCTCTTTCGGTTCGTATTACTAATGTTTCTCCTCGTATTGTTCCATCCTTGCCCCTGTGAAGGGTCCCCCTTCCCAAATTTTGTACTTCTCTGACCTGCATCACTAAAGCTTTTACCCCACCTACAGTTCTGATACGCCTCTTCTTTGAGCGCTTTTCTTCTCACTCCCACTCCGTTCCCATCTTCAATGATGGGTCTAAATCTGCTGACGGTGTGAGCTACTCTGTTGTTTTTCCTGACCACACTTATATGTGTCGCCTTCCTCCGGAGGCTAGCATCTTCACAGCAGAACTTTATGCTATTCTCTATCCTCTTCGTCTCCTGTTTTCCTGGTGCCAATCCTCCATCTTAAATGAGCGTGTGGATACTGCCGCTGAGGACGCTATCCACACTTGTCCCATAAAGGTGTTCCTTATTCCGACTTTTACCCAGTTATTCATGCCTCCATCCTTGCCCGTTGGCAGCGTTGTTGGTCTTCTGTTATTGGTAACAAACTGCGTACTCTCAAGAGTCGTGTGTCCCAGTGGCCTTCTTGCTGCCACCGTAACCGACGGTGGGAAACGACTCTGGCTAGGTTCCGTATTGGCCTTACCCGTTTAACTCAGTCACTTAATGGAGCGCCACCCTGCTCCTTATTGTCCAAATTGCATTGTTCCTCTTACGGTCGTGCATATCCTTGTTGAATGTCCTAACTTCCAGGACGAGCGTGTGTCTTGTTTTCCTGCCATCCCCTGCGGACGCTTGTCCCTCGATAGAGTTCTTGGCAACTTGGATACTTTTGATATCGTTCGCCTTATGCGTTTTTGTTCTCGTATTGGCATCCTTGGTGATATTTAGCGCCCTCTGATTATCCCACACATTTGATGGTGCTACATAGCCTTACCGGTTTGGTGCCTTCTATTGATAATTACTTACTATCAAAGGAAAGGATCTGAAAGGAAAAGGTTAAATTATCAGAGAGGAAAATATGATGAGATTAAGAACTTCCTAATGGGAATTGTATAGGAAACAAAATTCAGAGAAAAGACTGAACAAGATATGATGGACTACGTCACTCATAAGTACTAGAAAGCTGCAAACAGGTTTATCCAAAAAGACAAAAATGGACAAAAAGAATAAACATGAAAAACGACAGAATCCATGGTTCCATCAGGTATGTAAGGTAGCAAAGCAATCAAGTTCATGAATATGGAAAAACTAGAGAAGGAGAGACAGTATGAAAATCTCAGTGAGGAGAGAAGGAGAGAGATAGTATGAAAATGACATCATAAGTAAAGCATAGCCCCAACGAAACATAGACGCTTAGTAACTGTTCCACAGCCCCACTAGGAGGAAAACAGCAGCGAAGGAACAAGTGATGAAACTCAGAAAAGGTGAGAACAGATATACAGAGAATGACAAGGAAGTGAATGAAGAACTCTACAAGAGATTCCAGGAAGCCTTCACAATAGAGCAAGGAGAAGCCCCTGTAATAAATGAGGTGGTGCCAAACCAAGCAACCCTGTAGGAATTTGAGCTCACCAGTGATGAGGTCAAAAGTAATCTGTTGGAGCAGAATGTGACAAAGGCTGTTGGGCCTGACAGAATCTCACCATGGATACTAAAAGAGGGTGCAGAAGCACTAAGTTTGCAACTCTGTATGGTGAATAACAGGTCATTGGAAACAGACCTACTGAAAAGCTGGAAGACAGCTAATGTAGTCCCTATATACCAAAAGAGTGACAGACAAGAGGCACTGAACTACAGGCCAGTTTCCCTAACTTGTTTACCATGCAAGGTGATGGAAAAGATTGTGAGGAAAAGGCTCGTGGAACATTTAGGGAAAGCTTTGTAACACCACCAGCATGGGTTAAGGGATGGTAAATCGTGCCTCACAGGCTTAAAAGAATTCCATCACCAGGCGACAATAATTAGATAATTAGAAGGGTGGGGAGAAGGCATTTTCTTGGACTTGGCGAGTAACTGTTAGTGGGGGGGGGGGCGGGTAGGATATCAGAGTAGCTCGATGTCACCAGCGAAGTCTCACAGGGCTCTGTGTTTGGACCCATCCTGTTTGGTATATGTAAACGATCTTCCAGAGGGTATAGACTCTCGCCTCTTAATGTTTGCTGATGATGCAAAATTATGAGAAAAATCAAGAGAGATGAAGATAGACAGAGACTACAGGACGACCTGGACAAAATGGAGGAATGGTCTTGAAAATGGCTACTAAAGTTTAACTCAGGAGAGTGTACAGTGATGAAATTAGGCGAAGGGAGCAGGAGGCCAAACACAAGGTAGCAAAAGCCCACATCTAAAGGATATCATCGGCGGCATATGCTAGATTGGCTAACATAAGAACTGCCTTTAGAAACTTGTGTTAAGAATCGTTCAGGAACTTGTATTGCACTTATGTCAGACCAATCCTGGAGTATGCAGCTCCATCCTGAAGTCCATACCTAGTCAAACAAAAGACAAAGTTAGTGAGGATTCAGAGGTATGCCACAAGACTAGTTTCAGAACTTAGAGGAATGAGTTTCGAGGAAAGGCTACGAGAGCCAAACCTCACATCCCTGGAAGATAGAAGAGTAAGGGAAGACATGATAAGCACCTACAAAATTGTCAGGGGAATTGGCAGGGTGAACGAAGACAAACTATTTGTGAGAGTGGGGATTAAAGAGCCAAAGCTCAACACCGCTGAGCACACTTAGTTGCGTACACCTAGGTAAGTACCCACTCCCTGACACGGAAATATCTGGGAATATTTGAGAATGTTCAAGAAAAGCTTGAAGGTTTTGGTACATGAACGCTGACGGAGTTACAAACAAAGCAGAGGATATTAAAGAAAAAGGGAAAATGACCCAGAATTGATTGCAATAGTGCAACCGAAAATAAGTAATATGATCTCTGATGCAATATTCCCAGGGGGATTCCAAGTCATAAAGGAAGAAAGACAACAAAGGCAAGGAGGAGGATTTGTACTCCAAGTAAAACGGGAGTGGAAGTTCTAAGAAATCAAGAATCGAAGTAAAACGTATACACAAACACTATCATTGGGACACTGGCAGTAGATAGAACAAGAATTGTTGTCCTGGTAATTTACAACCCCCCAACCAAACATCTGAGGATCCAGGCAGGAATAAGACAACAACAGAGCATGCAGAGAGGCATTGCAACAATGGCACACAGAATGAGAGCTAAACTTCTAGTCATGGGTGACCTAAATCATGGTGAGAGTGACTGGGAATCCAGAAATCCTCATTGTGGGGAAGAAACGTGGGGAGCGAAATTAGTGCAAGTTGTAGAAAGAAACTTCTTTACACAACATGTAAAGGAGAACACAAGTGAAAAGGGGAGGACACAGACAGAAGATGATTGGCAGAAAGAAACTATGAAAATGATAGTGCCTTCAAATCAAAGAGCCAACCGAAACTCCTACATAGCCATATAAGAACGAAAATGACAGTGAGTCACCAAGTTACCACGTTACGCAAAAGGGGAGGCCAATATACAGAAAATGATAAAAGAAATTTGTGAGGAGCTCAATGCCAGCTTCCATGGAGTGTTCACTACTGAGACTGAACAGCTCCCCGAGCTAAATGAAGAAGCAGCCCCTGACGAGAAACTACTAGATATCGGGGTAATAGCGGTGGAAGAAAGAATACACCTACCATCGCTGGATGTTAATAAAGCTACTTGGCCTGATAGAGTATCACCATGGATATTAAAAGAAGCACTAATACTAATACCTCTAGCAATAATCTTTAATAAGTCACTTTCATAGGAAAAATTGCCCAGTTGCCGGAAGAAGGCAAATGTGGTGCCAATCAACCAGAAAGGTGATAGAGAGGAGGCACTTGACTACAGACCAGTGTCGCTCACAAGCATACCCTGCAAAGTACTTGAGAGAATTATAAGGCTAAGACTAGTTGCACACCTAGAAAGAATTAGGTTTGTAAGTAAATAACAACACGGCTTTAGAGAAGGAAAATCATGCCTGACGAGCCTCTTGGAGTTCTATGTGATATGGTAATGAAAATAAAGAGACAGAGAAGGATGTGCAGATTGCATTTTTCTGAACTGCAAAAAATCTTTGATGCAGTTCCACATAGAAGATATAAACCCGAGGAACAGGTGGGAGTAAACGGAAACGTACTATCATGGGTAAGGAATTATCTAACAGACAGGTATCAGAGAGTGACAGTGAGGGGTGAGGAATGGGGCTGGCATAGAGTAACAAGCAAGGTGCCTCAAGGATCGGTGCTGGGTACCATTTTATTCCACATTTATGTAAATGACTGCACGAGTTGTCTTTTATGTCGGTGTTTGCAGATGATGCAAAACTAATGAGGACTGTCTCGTGTGTTGCGCTCTTCCTCTCCTCGTCCTTCCCACCTTCCTCAGACTCACAACCGTTTCCGGGCCTTGAACCCTGATATGTCCACTGCCCCTCCTCTGTTCCTTTGAGTTCTGTCCCGAAGGGTCCCTCTCCTTCTCCTCTGTCTGGGGTTCCCCTTCTTTAAACTCGGTCTGTTGTGTCTCCTGTGTCTCCTGTGTCTTCTTCCTCGTCTCCCTTGTCTCCCCCGATCCTCCTTCCATCCTTCTCCTCTGTCTATTGACTCTCCCCGCCGCCTGTCGGTGCGGGCTGATGTCCATCGCTCTCCTAACGGCCGTCGTGTATGCTCTCGATCAGCTTCTTCTGTTGAGATGCTGGAATCTGTTGCCCGGTACGTAGTTGCTGGGACACCGGTCTCTTTAAGTCAGAAGTGTAAGCCTGGCTCCTCTCCTTCCTCCTCCCCGGCGGGTAAGAAGGCTTCGCTTTCTTCCTCGGCCCCTACTACTGACTCTATTGCTCCTTCCCCTCCTGTTTCGGTGGTTGCGCCCCTGTTCCTGCTATGGAGGTTTCTTTCGCCCCCGCTTCCCTCTCGGTTGCTGCCCTTGCTGAGGTGCGCTCCCCTCTTTCTACTCCTCCTCTTCCTGCTGCTGTCCTTGACTGCTCCTCTCCGTTGTCTCCTCCTCCTCCGGACCCCGCCTGCCAACCTCTGGTCTGTTCTCCCGCTTCCTTCCCTCCGTCTTTGCTCAGTTTACCCATGCCCTCTAACCCTGACTTTGCTGACCCTGATTCCGACCCTAATCTTCTTTAACATGCTGTGTTGCTCTTTGTTTCTTCCTTGTTCTCTGTTGTTGTCCTTTCTCTTCTAGTCGATGTCTATTCTTCAATGGAACGTTCGAGGTTATTACACCAATTTCCTCGAACTCCAACTTCTGATTTCGCGGTTTTCGCCCCTTTGTGTCTGTCTCCAGGAGCCGATGCTTGGTGCTCGTCCTGGTCACTTTCGTGGCTGTTCCTGTCTCTCCCCCCCCCTAATTCTAATTCTTCTGCTCTCTTGATTCGCTCTCATCTTCCCTTTGTCCCCTTACTTTTTCCTTTACCTCTCCATTGTTCTGCTGCTCGTATCTTTGTGGGGAAATGGTACACAGTTTGTTCCATTTATCTCCCCCCAAGTGTCCCACTTTCTCTTCCTGATCTGAAACACCTTCTGAACTCCTTGCCAGAGCCTGTGCTCCTGCAGTGTGATTTCAGTTGTCGTCATTCCCTTTGGGGTGATGTTCTGACGAACTCCCGAGGTCGCCTTCTTGAGCCGTTTAACCTCTCTTCTTCCCTGTCTCTTCTGAATTCTGGTGAGCCCACGCATTTGGACTCTTGGACTCGCACTCTTTCATGTCTTGATCTTTCTCTTCGCTCGTCTTCACTTTACTTAGATTTCACGTGGCAGGTTCTTGATGACCTCCATGGCAGTGACCATTTCCTCAACCTTGTTATCTTTTTCTCTTTTCGCCCTCCCCTCTCCTTCCCTAGGTGGCAGTTTGCTAAAGCGGACTGGAACCTATTTACCCTCAGTACTGCTCTCTCTGACCTCTCCCTTCTGCCTCTCCCTCGCTCTCTCCTCCTTTTTCATGACACTGTTTTCGATGCTGCCCTCTGCTCATTCCTCGCTCTTCCTCTCAGGGACCACGGAAGTGCGTGCCCTGGTGGAATGCAGACTGTGCTCGGGCTGTCTGTTGAATGCGTGCAGCCTGGAAGAGGCAGACGGCCGATTCTTTTCTTTTCTTTCGGCAAGCAAGTGCGGTGGCCCGTAAGGCCATCAGTATGGCTAAACGTGAATGTTGGGCATCTTATGTCTCCACAATTACGTCCGAAACTCCTCTGCCACATACCTGGAAGCGTATCCGCAAGATAGCGGGTAAGTTCGGGAACGAACTTACCCGCTATTTTTCACTGGTCCTTCACCTCCGTGGTACTCTTGTGGCGAACCCGTTGCAGGTCGCTACCGAACTGGGTTCCCACTTTTCTTCTGTTAGCTCTGGTCTTCATCTTCCCCAATCTTTCCTTCTTCGTAAACCTGTCCTTGAATCACGTCCTTTAGATTTCTGCACTCGTCTTCGACTTTCCTATAACGATCCCTTCTCTCTCTCTGAACTTAGTTCTGCCTTGGCCCTCTGCGGTTCTACGGCAGCGGGCTCCGATGGCATTCATTATGAGATGCTTTGCCATCTCCCTCCGTGCACGTCTCAGTATTTACTGAGTCTGTATAATCGGATCTGGGAGTCGTCGTCAGTCCCTGAGGACTGGCTCGATGCCGTTTTCCTCCCTTTTCGCAAATCAGGAACTTCCCCTAAGGACTTTCATCCTATTGCCCTCACAAGTTGTCTGCAAACTCTTTGAACGTATGATTAACGTTCGTTTGATGTGGTTCCTGGAACACCATCACCTCCTCTCCCCTTCTCAATTTGGTTTCCGCAAGTGCCGCAGCACAACAGATGTTCTGGTGAACTTGGAGGTTTATATTCATACTGCTTTTGCTGCGAAGACCTCTGTTGTTGCCGTCCTTTTTGACCTGGAAAAGGCTTACGACACCACATGGCGTTATCATATTTTATCCCAGCTTCATTCTTTTGGCATTCGTGGTCATCTCCCTCTCTTTCTCCGCAGCTTCCTCTCTCGTCGTTCCTTTCGGGTGAGGCTTGGTATCGCTCTCTCTGCCTTTTTTCAGCAATACGAAGGTGTGCCCCAAGGTAGTGTTCTGGGCACTACTCTTTTTCTGGTTGCCCTCAGTGGTCTTCTTTCCTCTCTAACTTGAGGCGTCTTCTCCCCTCTCTATGTCGATGATCTTACCCTTTGCTGTCAGGGTGATGATTCGCCTCTCCTTTAATGCCGGCTTCAACTTGCAATTGATGCCGTGTCGTCTTTGGCCACCGATCATGGCTTCAAGTTCTCTTCTACTAAGACTTGTGTCATGAATTTTACTCTGAAACGGGTCGTTCTTCGTCCCTCTTTGTCACTTTATGGTCATTCCCTTGAGTACAAAGATTCCGCGAAGCTTTGGGGTTATTCTTTGACACTCGTTTGTCTTGGTCTCCCCATATTTCTTACCTCCGTGTTGAGTGCTCTAAGGCCCTTACCCTCCTTCGGGTATTGTCCCACACTTCTTGGGGAGCGGATAGGTGCACTCTCTTTGCTTTACATTCCTCTCTCGTCCTGTCTAAGCTCGATTATGGTTGCCCTGCTTACTCGTCTGCTTCTCCTTCTACTCTTCGCTGTCTTGATGCTTTGCACCATACTGGGTTGCGCCTCAGCTCTGGTGCCTTTCGGTCGACTCCCGTCCTCAGTTTATATATTGACACTGGCTTCCTGTCTTTCCAGGACCACCGTGATCGCTACTGTCTTCGCTATGTTGCACGATCCTTGCAACATCCTTTCTCTCGCCTCTGTCGTGCTTTAACTTTTACCCCTCCTGCGGTTCCTGTTCCTCTTCACCACCTCCCTGTTTTTGTCCGGTTGTCTTGCTTACAGGATTCTCTTTCCGTTCATATTTCTAATATTTCTCCTCGTGTTATTCCTTCTTTGCCCCCATGGAGAGTCCCCCTTCCGCAGTTTTGTACATCCTTGACCCACATCATTAAAGCTTTTACCCCTCCTATGGTTCTCAAACGCCTTTTCCTTGAGCACTTTTCTTCTCGCTCGCACTCCGTTTCCATCTTCATTGATGGGTTTAACTCTACGGACGGTGTGGGCTACTCTGCTGTTTTCCTGATCCACTCTATATGTGTCGCTTACCCTCCGGAGACTAGCATCTTCACAGCGGAGCTTTATGCTATTCTCTATGCTCTTCGTCTCCTGCTCTCTCGTTGTCAATCTTCCTTTGTAGTGTCGTTGACTCTCGTAGTGCCCTCATGGCTCTCGGTCCTTTAATCTGGTTCATCCAGTGGTTGTCCAGATCCAGCATTGGCTGTTTCTTGTTCACAGTAAATTTAAGTCGGTTGAGATTTGTTGGTTCCCAGCCTATTGGTGTGTCTTTAAATGAGCGTGCGGATGCTGCTGCCAGGGAAGCTGTCCGGTCTTGTCCCATCTCTTGTAAAGGCATTCCTTACTCAGACTTTTACCGGTTATCCATTCCTCCATCATTACCTGTTGGCAGCTTGTTGGTCGTCTGTTACTTGTAACAAACTACGTTCTCTTAAGGTTGTGTGTCCTCGTGGCTGTCCTCCTGCCACCGTAACCGGCAAGGGAAACGGCTCTGGCGAGGTTGTGTATTGGCCATACTCGCTTAACTCATGGTCACTTGATGGAGCGCCGCCCTGCTCCTTATTGTCCTAATTGCATTGTCCCTCTTACGGTCGTGCATATCCTTGTTGAGTGTCCTGACTTCCGGGACGAGCGTGTGTCTTGTTTTCCGACCATCCCCCACGGTCACTTGTCTTGATAGTATTCTCGGTGACTCGGATACTTTTGATATCGTTCGCCTTATGCGTTTTCTGCTCTCGTATTGGCATCCTTGGTGATATTAGCGCCCTCTGATTATCCCGCACATTTGATGGTGCTACATAACCTTCTCGGTTTGGTGCCTTCTTTTTGATAATTACTTACTTGGTCTTGACATGTATATGTATTAGTTNTGGTGGAGGCTGACTCCATACACAGTTTCAAGTGTAGATATGATAGAGCCAATAGGCTCAGGAACCTGTACACCTGTGATTGACGGTTGAGAGGCGGGACCAAAGAGCCAGAGCTCAACCCCTGCAAAAACACAACTAGGTGAGTATACAATTCTGGCTTAATAGAATTCTACGACAGGTGACAAAGATTAAGCAAGAAAACGAAAGGCTGGGTCGACTGCTTTTTTCGACTGTCGGGAAAGCCTATGACACAGTACCCCATAAGAGGCTGGTACATAAGCTGGAGAGACAGGCAGGAGTAACTGGTAAGGTGCTCCAGTGGATAAGGGTATAGGAATATACCCTTATTGCTAAGCAATAGGAAGCAGAGAGTTACATTGCGGGATGAGACCTCAGATTGGCGTGAAGTCACCAGTAGAATCCCACAGGGCTCTGTTCTCGGTCCTATCCTGTTTCTGATATTTACATAAATGATCTCCTGGAGGGTATAAGCTCAATCCTCTAAATGTTTGCTGACGATGTAAAAATTATGAGAAGGATTAAGACAGAGGACAGCTTGAGGCTTCAAGAAGATCTAGACAAACTGAAGGAATGGCCTAACAAATGGTTGTTAGAATTTAACCCAAGCAAATGTAATGTAATAAAGATAGGTGTAGGGAGCATGAGACCAGATACAAGGTATCATTTGGGAGTTGAAATTCTTTAAGAGTTAGAGAGAGAGAGAGAGAGACTTGGGGTTTGATATCACGCCAGACTTGTCCCCCTGAAGCCCATATCTAGAGGATAATATCAGCGGCATATGCCAGGTTGGCTAACATAAAAACGGCATTTAGAAGCTTGTGTAAGGAATCATTCAGAGCTTTGTATACCACAAATGTCAGACCAATCCAGGAGTATGCAGCTCCAGCATGGAGTTCATATCTAGTCAAGCATAAAACTAAATTGGAGAAAGTTCAGAGGTTTTGCCACCAGACTAGTGCCCAAACTGAGGGACATGAACTATGGGGAAAGGCTACGGGAAATAAAACTCACGTCGCTGGAAGTTACGAGTTAGGGGGGGCATGATCACCACATACAAGATTCTCAGAGGAATTTATAGCGTAGACAAAGACAGTTTCATTAACACAAGGGGCACACGCACTAGGGGACACAAGCGGAAATTGAACACAAATGAGCCATAAAGACATAAGAAAGAATTTGTGCAGTGTCTGAGTAGAAATAAATGGAATGCATTAAGAAGTCATGTGGTGGAGGCAGACTCCATGCACAATTTCTAGTGTACATATGATAGAGCCCAGAAGGCTCAGGAACCTGTACACCTGTTGATTGACAGTAGAGAAGCGGGTCCAAAGAGCCGAAGCTCACTAACTGCAAGCACAATTAGGTAAGTACACTCACACAAGTATGAAGAGATAAGAATATTCATAACAGATGTAAACATAGGAAACAAGGGAAACAAAGCTCAAAGGAAAGAGTGCCCAAGACATGACATGAAGGACTACATCACGAAGAAGTGTCAGGAGGCAGCACACAAGTTTGTTCCAGTCCAAAGGCAAAAAGCAAAATGCAAATGAGGTACTCATGGATTATTCAGAGATGTAAGCTGGCAATGCAACAAGGGCGTGGAGAAACTAGATAAACAACAGGGCACTAAAGAGCAGAGAGATTCCAGAGAGCCAGGAATGAATACATCACGGTGAGAACAGAGGCAGAAAGACAATACGAAAATGACATAGCAAGCAAGGGAAAGACTCAACCTAAATTACTGAACAACAGGTAATATCAAAATGAAAACAACAGTAAAGGAACAGGTAATGAAACCGAGGACAGAAACAGACAGATTCACTACAAACGACAAAGAAGTGTGCGAGGAACTCGATAAGAAAACCCAGGTCTTCACATTAGAGAAAGGAGAAGTTACGGAGATGAGAGGGAATTGTTAACCAGGCACAACTGGAGGAGTTTGAGATTGCCAGTGGGGAGGTAAATAAGCATTTCCTAGAGTAGGATGTGACAAAGGCTATAGGCCCGGATAAAATCTCACCATAGATACTAAAGGAGGTTATCTTGAGGTTATCTTGAGGTTATCTTGAGGTTATCTTGAGATGATTTCGGGGCTTTAGTGTCCCCGCGGCCCGGTCCTCGACCAGGCCTCCACCCCCAGGAAGCAGCCCGTGACAGCTGACAAACACCCAGGTACCTATATACTGCTAGGTAACAGGGACATAGGATGAAAGAAACTCTGCCCATCGTTTCTCGCTGGCGCCTGGGATCGAACCCAGGACTACAGGATCACAAGTCCAGTGTGCGGTCCGCTCGGCCGACCGGCTCCGGGAGCAGAAGCTTTGTGTCTACCACACTCCATGATGTATAACAAATCACTGGTAACAGAAGAACTTCGAAAAATTTGGAAGACGGCTTATGTGATCCCGATATACAAGAAGGTTGGCAGACAGGAGGCACTGAACTACAAACGAGTGTCCCTAACTTGCATACCATGCATGACGATAAAGAAGATTGTGCAAGAAAAACAAGTGGAACATCTGGAGCATAGAAACTTTATTACACCGCATCAGCATGGGTTCAGGAATGGCAAATTTTGTCTTACAGGATTGATTTAATTCTAGGACCAGACAACAAGAATGAGAAGGTTTACCAACAAAGACAAACTAAACTGCATATTTTTGGACTGTCAGAACTCCTTTGACACAGTACCCCCATAGGAGACTAGAGCACAAGCTGGAGATGCAGACAGGAGTGAAAGTGAAGGGTACTAAGTACTCCACTGGAATATGGAGTACTTAGGCAACAGAAGACAGTGAGTCACTATGAGGGGTGATGTCTTAGAGTGGCGAGACGTCACTAGTGAAGTCCAGCATGGTTCAGTCCTTGGACTTATCCTGTTTCATTTACTGTTTCATTTATCCTGCTTCAGATCATTTATATATAGATCCTATATGGAAATGATCTCCCAGAAGGAATACACTCGTTCCTCACAATGTTTGCTGATGATGCAAAAATTATGAGGAGAATTAAGACCGCGGAAGATGGGCGCCTAACAGCTGGGTGGACAGCGATTCGGATTCGTAGTCCTGAGGATCCGGGTTCGATCCTCGGTGGAGGCGGAGACAAATGGGCAAAATGTTTCTTTCACCCTGATGCTCCTGTTACCTAGCAGTAAATAGGTACCTGGGAGTTAGACAGCTGCAACGGGCTGCTCTCTGGGGATATGTAACAAAAAGGAGACCTGGTCGTGGACGGGGCCGCGGGGACGCTAAGCCCCGAAATCATCTCAAGATAACCTCAAGATAGCATGAGCTACAAAATGAACTAGACAAACTGAAGGAATGGTCCAACAAATCGCTACTAAAGTTCAACACAGATATAAGGAAATGAAACAAGGCAGAGGGAACAAGATCTGATAAAGACCTTTTGTGCCCTCTGTAATGCTTATTGCATTATGGCTTTCTGCGTGCCTTACACAGGATGAGTATAGGGTGCATAATATACTAGCCGCCTCCACCGGCAACAACAAAAAAACAAAAACAAAAGCAGAGGGAACAAGAGGTCAGACACAGGATATCGAATGGGAGATGAAGTTCTTCATGAAATGGACAGAGAAAGATCAGCGGCGTATGCAAGGCTGGCTAACATCAGAAACCTTACCTTCCTGAAACCTGAAACCTGACCAGAAACCTTCAGAAACCTGTTTAAGGAATTCAGAATCTTCTATTCCACATATGTAAGACCAATCCTGGAGTATGCGGCCCCAGCAGGGAGTCCATACCTTGTCAAACACAAGAAGAAGCTGCAAAAAGTTCTTTGCAAATCGTTAGTTGCATCTTCTGATTTTTGTCTGCTTTTTTTTCAGACAAAAATCAGAAGATACAACTAACGATTTACTATAAAACCAAGAAAACGGCCAGCCTACTCATGAGAAACTCTCCAGATACGGAGCAGAACGCTCTAAAAGAGACAAACGTCGTCTATGCCTTCAAATGCCCTCTTGGGGACTGTAAGCCTCAAAAAACTCAGTATATAGGCAAGACAACAACATCTCTTTCCAGGCGTTTAACGATGCATAAGCAACAGGGCTCCATTAAGGAACATATATTCTCTTCCCACAACCAAATCATCACCAGAGAAATCTTAGCAAACAACACAGAAATCATTGATAGATACAGCGACAGAAGGCGGCTTGACATCTGCGAGGCACTACACATCTAGAAGTCAACACCAGCAATCAACAGCCAATTGACGCACAACTATATTCCACCCACTTCAAGACTCCGCTCCAACATAGAAACATCAAGAAATATGGGTCAATAGGCCTTCTGCAGTTCTATTTGTACCCAACTTCTGCAAATCTATATCCATTATTCCGTGTTCTGTGTTTTGTTGAAAGTTTGTTTTTCACCCCACTATTGTACTACATCACCTCACCCAAATGCAGGTATAAGAGCCAATGCTGTTCAGCCATAAGTTCAGTCATAAGTTGTGTGTGGATAAACTAAAGTCTTTGAAAATGTAATAAGTTTTACGAAACGCGCTCAAGTGTCGCGTCAGACTAGAAATAAAAATGAGTTTTGGAGAATTGATTTTTCATTTACCGTCACCAGTAAAAAGAAACATAAGGAAAATCGAGAAAATTCGTGTTAGAATTATTAATCTTACTTTTTCGGTAATATATATATATATATATATATATATATATATATATATATATATATATATATATATATATATATATATATATATATATATATTTTAATTTAAATCGAAGGGAGTACCACCTGTGGCTGGAAGAAGGGGGACCCATAGCCTCGGAGGAAATCACACATAACGCATTGGAGGGAATGTAGGTCCCCTCCAATACAGTTTCTGTGTGCTTTTCTACTACCACCCCCTTCCTTTTTTTTTCTTATGCTTTATTGTGTATTTAAAGGTTGCAAAATATATATATCAGACAGTGTCAGATCACAGAGAAAAATTGAAACAGGAATTTCCTTAAGTACTTTCGTATATTAATACATCTTCAGAAGGAGTGGACTCCTTCTGAAGATGTATTAATGTACGAAAGTACTTAAGAAAATTCCTGTTTCAATTTTCCTTCGTGGTCTGACACTGTCACATTTTTAATCACGTGTTTATTTTCGTGATACACACACACACACACACACACACACACACACACACACACACACATATATATATATATATATATATATATATATATTATATATATATATATATATATATATATATATATATATATATATATATATATATATATATATATATATATATATATATATATATATATATATATATATATATATATATACATATATATATGTGTAACTGAAAACTCACACCCCAGAAGTGACTCGAACCCATACTGCCAGGAGCAACGCAACTGGTATGTACAGGGCACCTTAATCACACATACCGGTTGCGTTGCTCCTGGCAGTATGAGTTTGAGTCACTTCTGGGGTGTGAGTTTTCAGTTACATATAGAAATATATGGACCTTTTCAGTTGCATATAGTCTGTCCCGGATAATCTCCCCCCTGGTTCTCCATCTGGGGTTTCCCCCCTTCTACCCAGTCCACAATATTCCTTTGTCTTCTTCCCGTCTTCCCCCACTCTTTCTTCCCCCCCTCCCCCCAGTCTCTTGACCCTCCACGCCACCTGTCTGTCCAGGCTGATATCCATCATCCTCCCAGCAATCTTCGTGCTATTCGCTCCCATTGCTCTTTTCCTGCTGAGACCATTGAGTCTGTCGCCCGGTACGTTGTTACTGGAACGCCTGTCTCTTCGAGTCAGAAACGTAAGCCTGGCTCCTCTCCTTCTTCCTCTCCGGCGGGTAAGATGGTTTCGCTTTCTTCCTCACCCCCTCCCTCTGACTCTGTCACTACATTCCCTCCAATTTCAGTGGTCGAATCCCCTGTCCCAGATATGGAGGTTTCTTTCCCCCCCGATTCCCTCTCTGTTGCTGCCCTTGCTGAAGTGCACTCCCTGACTTCTGCCCTCCTCTCCAGCTGTCCTTGCCTACCCCTCTCAGTTGTCTCCTCCTCCTCCAGACCCTGTCAGTCCGCCTCTGGTCTGTCCTTGCTCCCTTCCCTCTATCCTTACTAAGTTTACCCATGCCCCCTAACCCTGATTTTGCCAACCCTGCTCCTGCTCCTGACCCTGATCCGGAGATTCTTCAATAAACTGTGTTCTTCTATACCTTTATTTCTTTCTTGTTCTCTGTTACTGTGTTTTCTCTTTGGTAATGTCTATTCTTCAGTGGAATATTCATGGATTTTATGCCAACTTCCATGAACTTCAACTTCTAATTACACAGTTTTCACCGCTTTGTGGTTGTCTCCAGGAACCAATGCTTGGTGCTCGTCCTGGTCACTTTCGTGGTTATTCCTTTCTTTCTCCCCCCCCCCTGCCCCGTAACTCTACTGCTCACTTAATTCGATCTTATATTCCCTTCGTCCCCCTACTTCTTCCGTCACCTATCCATGTTCTGCTGCCCGTGTTTTTGTGGGTAAATGGTATACAGTCTGTTCCATTTATCTCCCCCAAATGTCCCGCTTTTCCATCCTGATCTTAAGCACCTCCTGGACTCCTTGCCAGAGCAGGTGCTCCTTTTGGGTGATTTCAACTGTCGACATTCCCTCTGGGGTGATGTTCTGACAAATACCCGAGGCCGTCTTCTCGAACCGTTCGTCCTCGCTTCTTCTCTATCTCTTCTGAATTCTGGTGAGCCCACTCATGTGGACTCTCGAACTCGCACTCTTTCCTGTCTTGATCTTTCTCTTCTCTCGTCGTCCCTTTACTTAGATTTCACGTGGCAGGTTCTTGATGACCTCCATAACAGTGATCATTTCCCTATCCTCTTTTCCTTTTTCTCTTTCCACCCTTCCCTCTCCTTCCTTAGGTGGCAGTTTGCCAAGGCTGACTGGAGCCTATTTACCCTCCGTGCTACTCTCTCTGACCTCTCCTCTCTCTGCTTCTTCCTCGCACCCTCCATCTTTTTATGACACTGTCTTCAACGCTGCCCTCCGCTGTATTCCTCGCTCTTTCTCCCGGGGCACACGGAAGTGCGTTCCCTGGTGGAATGCGGACTGTGCTCGGGCTGTCCGCTGTAAGCGTGCAGCCTGGAAGAAACACCGCCGTTGGCAGACGGCTGATTCTTTTATTTTGTTTCAGAAGGCAAGTGCGGTGGCCCGTTGGACCATTCGTACAGCTAAACGTGAGAGTTGGAAATCATGTT
>WNGS01128965.1:0-12264 GCA_020271785.1 Procambarus virginalis
AACTGTACAGTTACGAAAACATAGCGCTGTCTCTTCACAATAACATAACATCAGCTGTTCAGCTATTCCCGTTTTGTTGTGGAGTATGTAATGGTCCCATGTAGTGCTGTTATGTAATGGTCCCGTGTAGTGCTGTTATGTAATGGTCCTATGTAGTGCTGTTATGTTATGGTCCCATGTAGTGCTGTTATGTTATGGTCCCATGTAGTGCTGTTATGTAATGGTCCCATGTAGTGCTGTTATGTAATGGTCCCGTGTAGTGCTGTTATGTAATGGTCCTATGTAGTGCTGTTATGTTATGGTCCCATGTAGTGCTGTTATGTTATGGTCCCATGTAGTGCTGTTATGTAATGGTCCCATGTAGTGCTGTTATGTTATGGTCCCATGTAGTGCTGTTATGTAATGGTCCCATGTAGTGCTGTTATGTTATGGTCCCGTGTATTGCTGTTATGTAATGGTCCCATGTAGTGCTGTTATGTTATGGTCCCATGTAGTGCTGTTATGTAATGGTCCCATGTAGTGCTGTTATGTAATGGTCCCGTGTAGTGCTGGTATGTAATGGTCCCATGTAGTGCTGGTATGTAATGGTCGCGTGTAGTGCTGGTATGTAATGGTCCCATGTAGTGCTGGTATGTAATGGTCCATGTAGTGCTGGTATGTAATGGTCGCGTGTAGTGCTGTTATGTAATGGTCCCATGTAGTGCTGGTATGTAATGGTCCCGTGTAGAGCTGTTATGTAATGGTCCCGTGTAGTGCTGGTATGTAATGGTCGCGTGTAGTGCTGTAATGTTATGTAATGGTCCTGAGTAGTGCTGTTATGTAACAGTCCCGTGTAGTGCTGTTATGTAATGGTCCCGTCTAGTGCTGTTATTGAAGCCCGTCTTCCTAAGGTTACTCAACGTCAAGAAAACAGCCACTTTTTAGTGTCCTCTCCTAGCCTACAAGAGGACCCAAAACAGAAACCAGGACTGCACGTCACAATTTTTGATCCTAGTTAACGCATACGAGCGAAAAACGACGTTCTTTATAGGACACATTGGTTATGTAGTGGAGTGAGTGTAGTTGGGTTGCAGCATAGAGAATGTGTGATGTGTGCACTGTGTAGAGGCGCTGAGTAGTGGCATCTTGTAGAGTGTTTGTGTGTGTAGTGTGCACTGTGTAGTGACGCTGTGTAGTGGTGTGTTGCAGAGTGTGTGTGTGTAGTGTGCACTGTGTAGTGACGCTGTGTAGTGGTGTGTTGCAGAGTGTGTGTGTGTAGTGTGCACTGTGTAGTGACGCTGTGTGGTGGTGTGTTGCAGAGTGTGTGTGTGTAGTGTGCACTGTGTAGTGACGCTGTGTGGTGGTGTGTTGCAGAGTGTGTGTGTGTAGTGTGCACTGTGTCGTACGCTGTGTGGTTAAATTGTTTTGTGGAGTGGGAGTAATGCAGTTGTGTGTTAGTGTAGTGGGATTGTGTGGTGAAGGAGTGAGTTGTGGGAGTTGTTTGATGGAGATCGTGTTGTGTGGTAGTGTGGTAGAGTGTTCTGAGGTTGAATGATAGCGAGTGTGTTGTTAGATTGTGTGATGCAATGGTGGTTTATGGAGTTGTGTGGTGCTTAGTGGAGGTGTGTTGTGAGGAAAATGTTTGATAATGTTCACTGGAAGATAATAATTGGTGGTGAAGTCGTTGGGTTGTTGTCGAGTTGAAACATTAGTTTGGTCGTTCATATTTACGAAGATGGGATGCAAACAACGCTGTATCCAAGCTGCCAATGACAGCCCACCATCACGGTGACGTCATGAATCACCATCTGGGGTGTGCGCATGCGTGGTGGCCGGCGCCTATATATACGCTGGGCGGCAGCGTAGCGGAGCATTTAGTGCTGGAGCGCCAGGAAGGTCCTCTCACTCTTGTCTCAGTGCGTAAGTAATCCTTTATTTTTAGCTTTCCTTCTTTATTTGTTTATAACAGTGCTTGAAAACTATATTAGTGCGACAGTACAGTGAGCCGCAGATGCAATGAACTGCAAGAAGAGTTAACTTTTACTTAAGATAAATGTGATATTCTTTGCCATTTTTTCTTCGTAATACATATGTAATTTTGTATTCTGAATTGTTTTCAAAAGATAGTTTTATTTTGGTCTACGTTGCTCTTTTGGTTTTCAAAAGAAAAACATAGCAGATTGTAAATTGTAAATCAATACAAATGTATATTCCTTATGAGCGGTGGCTATGTGTTCTGAAGCTTTAACTTACATTGTAATGTTGCTCCCGAACTAAACATATAATATTAGCCACAGATTGTTCAGAAGGTTTAAGAAGCGTAAGCTTATGACAAGTTACTCCAAGGATTACCAAACATGTACGTGTGGTAGTGTGTTCAGATATTTAGTACCATTTGCCTATATAATATTGCTCAAAGATAAAGTTCTTCATGCTTTGGAGAGTTTTATTGAAATTTTAATTAATAACATGTACTTGAGGACCTTTACTACTTGTAATTTGTATTTGATATTTGTGACTGTTGGCTCGACCTGTTAGCTGTTGGGTCCCGCGGTTCTCACTGTGTTGTCTAATGTAGTGACGCAACCTTTTGTGCTCATGTGTAATATATATATATATATATATATATATATATATATATATATATATATATATGTATATGTGTATATGTATATGTATATATATATGTGTATATGTATGTGTATATGTATATATGTATGTATATATGTATGTATATATGTATGTATATAAACACATTCTCACACACATCCCGATCTACATATAACATGAGAGGCTCTACGTTAATTTACATGAGAGGCTCTACATATAAAATATAAAGGCCCCAACATTCGTAACATATGCGGCATCACATATATAACAAAAGTAATTCAACATATATCACTTAAGGTCAGCTTGTATAGCATAAGAGACCACAGCACAAAACTTGGTCAACGTCTCAGATATAAAGAGCAGTTTCCACAATATTCATAAATGCTTCATATTAACATGTGGTTTCATCAAAATATTATCTCAAGTGATGGTGTGACGGTTATGGATGCTTCATAAAGAATTTTTATCAGCAATAATTATGGAAAGGAATGTTGTAAACAGCGGAGAAAGGTAATCTTTACATTAATCATTAATCTTTACATCCAAAGAACTCATTTTGAACCAATCGGTCTCACGACTTGAGACGTTTCAAACGTGAAGAAGTTTTGCCTAGCCAGAAGCGTAGTATCCTAGTTAACCTACCTAGCCAGAAGCGTAGGAACCTAGCAAACCCACCTAGCCAGAAGCCAACCCGTCCTCGCAAATTCGTATAGTCAATGGGAGGCTTATAAAATACGTGCATAGGTGACATACTAAACATAATAGTTTACCTTGAAAAGCTTCATAGAAAACACCGACCTTACCTAACCTTGTTAGTATGTTAAGATAAGCATCTTATAGCTTCGTAATTACAATTGTTACTTAACCTATTATAGGTATAGGTTAAGTAATAATTGTAATTACGAAGCTATAAGATGTTTATCTTAACCTACTAACAAGGTTAGGTAAGGTCGATGTTTTCTATGAAGCTTTTAGTATATCACCTATGCACGTATTAGTAGCTTTTAGTATATCACCTATGCACGTATTTATTAAGTCAATATTGACTATACGAATTTGCGAGGACGGGTTGCAGAAGCGTAGGAACCCAGCCAACCCACCTAGCCAGAAGTGTAGGCACCCACCCAACCCACCTAGCCAACCCACCTAGCCAGAAGCGTAGGCACCCACCCAACCCACCTAGCCAGAAGTGTAGGAACCCAGCCAACCCACCTAGCCAGAAGCGTAGGAACCTAGCCAGAAGTGTAGGAACCCACCCAACCCACCTAGCCAGAAGTGTAGGAACCCACCCAACCCACCTAGCCAGAAGCGTAGGAACCTAGCCAGAAGTGTAGGAACCCACCCAACCCACCTAGCCAGAAGCATAGGAACCTAGCCAGAAGTGTAGGAACCCAGCCAACCCACCTAGCCAGAAGCGTAGGAACCCAGCCAACCCACCTGACCTTTGCGGGCAGATGCTCAAGAGTTCAAGGTTACACTATTATTATCTGTTATTTTCACCAACACTAGAATTTCGTCGGTGTGGTCTATAGCACCAAAACCAGGTGCATTAACTGTATATATTGTCAGTACATTTGTCGTTCATCAATATTACAGCCCATCCTCCCAAAATTAGTTATAGTAACTTATAGTTGACTTTCTTTGGACCAATAGAAAGTAGACACTTGAATTACTGACTTTGCACAAACTGGAAATGTTTTTTTTTAATTATATTGCTAACGAAAACTACCCTAACCATCCTTGACCTAATGCACACTACCTGAAGCCTACCATAGTACATATATGTGCTATAATAAGTAGAGGAATATTTAAATTTGATTTATAGCGGTACTTTTTTCCCAGATTCTTTACAAAAATATTACAAAATGTGACGTATACAAAGGAATGTGTGTAGCCGAGTACAAAAAGTGCCTATTATAGTACAAGAAGTACTATAATTTCTGGAGGATGGTTTTTATATTAATATTCAGCTAATTATCAAATATTCCTTCACAAGCCCTTCAAGTTTCTCACGACAGGACCATCTGGACCTGAGTGCAAGACCGGACCATCTGGTCCAGAGTGCACGACTGGACCATCTGGTCGTGAGTGCACGACTGGACCATCTGGTCCTGAGTGCACGACTGGACCATCTGGTCCTGAGTGCACGACTGGACCATCTGGTCCTGAGTGCACGACTGGACCATCTGGTCCTGAGTGCACGACTGGACCATCTGGTCCTGAGTGCACGACTGGACCATCTGGTCCTGAGTGCACGACTGGACCATCTGGTCCTGAGTGCACGACTGGACCATCTGGTCCTGAGTGCACGACTGGACCATCTGGTCCTGAGTGCACGACTGGACCATCTGGTCCTGAGTGCACGACTGGACCATCTGGTCCTGAGTGCACGACTGGACCATCTGGTCCTGAGTGCACGACTGGACCATCTGGTCCTGAGTGCACGACCGGACCATCTGGTCCTGAGTGCACGACCGGACCATCTGGTCCAGAGTGCACGACCGGACCATCTGGTCCAGAGTGCAGGCGGAAAGTACCATAAACAGACAAGTTGAGACCAGAAAGATTGTGAACTGTGCCTGACCAGGATGAAGGCGGAGGAAAGTATGGTGGAGGTCCATAGAGATTCTGACCTACAGTTGGGGGTGTCGGAGCTGGTTATATAGGTGATATACTAACCAAACCATCAAATGTTGAAGCTGGGTTCCTTATACCCTATTCAAGAGCTGTATACACATAAATGATATAGCGTCTTAATACTTACCCTATCACCCGCCCTGAGTATTCTCTTACCTTAATTTGCTCATGGAAACCAAAAATATAATAATTGTATCAATGATATCTCATCATTTAGTATCTTGTAATGCCTTAAAAATTCCGCATTTCAAATCTTTTGTCAAAATAGGAATTTTCTGTTGTGTGAATAGACTTCGTACAAAGATACTGCTGAAGTATTTCTAATAACATTCTAACTACATCACTGAACTGCCTGGTTCCCTCTTGTCCATCTGCGATATACGTGATCAGCCATTGTTCGATCGTATATTGATTTTACACATACCTGCTCACCGACGATATGCTGCACCATATACACTCCACGGCCAGAAGACACGTTGTAACTATCTCATAATCCCGTTTGACAGAGTCAGCGCCATGGACAAGCCAACCACATACATCCGGACAATGAAAGTCCACCGTCTACGGATCGTGTGGATGTGGCTAGGAGGCATGTCACCGAGGAAAATATCCTACGAGACGGGAACTAGTATATGCACTGTGTACAGGTGGATCAGACGGTGGCAGGAGGAAGGCAACGTGGACAGCCGTCCTTACCGCGGGAGGCCGCGAGTCTCCTGGAACCTGCACAACCAACTAGTTACCCCTGTACACCCGGAGCCACAGACTACGACACTTACTGCTGGGGACATGCCCAACTCTCTCCCACTCTACCGTTACCTCACATCCATTGATCACTCAGGGTTGGATTAACCATTAAGCAAAATAAGCATGTGTGTAGGGCATCAAGGGAAGGGAGTTGGGAACAACAGAAAATTTCCATTTCAGGATTTACCATGTACCATATGGTGCAAAACTGCATATGGTGCAACTTAACCAATTTCCACATAAAGGGGCTCACACAATAAATGAAAAATAAATATCTATATATATTATTTATCATATAAATATAATAAATAATTGTCGCCAACATATATATATATATATATAATAATAAATAATTGTCACCAACAATAATTTGTTGGTGATGTGCAAAATGTTCATAGAGTAAATCAAGGTCTACAGAATGAAGATATATTAAAAACATGTGCAGATTTGTTTTGATCATTAACTGCCCAACTGTGCCCTCACGAGATGAATTAAAAATATGTGAAGCAGCTATAAGAAATGCCACCACATGTTGATTACAAGTCAGCTCAAACACGCAAATGTATCAGAAAGTAGGTACCTAAGGACTGAGATGCACCTGAAGCAGATCTGAATGTTAAGATTAATTTTGCATCACCTCATTTTTCACGATTGTTGACAAACTTAAAACTGAGATGAGAAGAAAATAAATAACAAAGTTATTAAATATTAACTAAGGTGTACAAAGAAAGAGCTGAGATTTTTCTAAGTTATGTGCCACATAATATCACTTCATCATCCATTGAAATTTAAAGAAGCTCTCAGTGTTGTCAAAAGCTGGTTGATGCTTATCCAGAGGACTTGAACACCGATTTCTCTGCTGAACTTCAGCAGTTTCACTCAAATTTGTCTCATAATTTCACTGCAGCTTTATAAAATTATTGTAGAAGACGATGTTGAGTGTACCTTTCCAAATGTAGACATATTTGAGTTCGATATATTTTTATCATTAATGACCACAAATTAATCGGATGAGCTTTATTTTCTGAACTGAAATATGTTAAAAATCCCTATAGAACTATGCAACAAGGCAGGCTGGATGCCTTATCTCTGCTTAGTATTGAAGCAGATGTGTTATATAAGATTAGTTTTTAGGATCTGATCAATGACTGCAGTTAGAAAAAGTAGGAAAAAACTTTTCATATAAATATCTAAGTTAAAGTATTTACAATAAAATTAATTTTTCATCTTACTACTAAGTTTTGTTTCATTTCGAGAAAATAAAATTTTATTTTGTGTGTTATTATTAGTTGCATCTTGAATTACATATGTATGGGGACACCAAAATCTTTGTGTTTAGAGCCTCTGAAGGTCTTATTCCGGCCCTGTGATCACTACTTCTCTGCTCTGTACGACCAGAGAAATAATGATCGCAGGGTCGGATGCATTAACATAAAATAATGGAAAATAGATAAACAAAATGTCTTTCCTATTATAATAATATGCCATAATAGCCATGTTAAAAAACACTTATATGGATTAATTCACTAAAGTGATACTAGAAAGATATTGGATCTGATATTATCCATGTCTGTGGAATCTAATATTTTTTGGCCTTTATAATCTGATATTTGCATTTTCACATCACTTCTGTAAAATTTGAGATTAACCATGCATGTGAAATCCGCACTACCAGCGGATATAAACATTTCATTCATATTGAACATTCTAGCTGGACAACAGTTAGTTACTTAGTTACAACGGTTAGTGCATTCTGTCCTTATTGAAGCTGTTCATAGCAAGATGGTTAGAGCTTCTGTCTCCCGGAAGGTTCTGGGAGGCGGTTCGAGTCTCCTAGTGCCCAGGTGAATGAAATTTGTATTTTCATGGTAGTGTGGTTGACTCTCCCTCTCTCTCTCTCTCTCATATATATATATATATATATATATATATATATATATATATATAGATATATATATATATATATATATATATATATATATATATATATATGAATATATATATATTATATATATATATATATATATATATATATATATATATATATATATATATATATAATATGTCGTACCTAGTAGCCAGAACGCACTTCTCAGCCTACTATGCAAGGCCCGATTTGCCTAATAAGCCAAGTTTTCATGAATTAATTGTTTTTCGACTACCTTACCTACCTTACCTAACCTAACCTAACCTAACCTAACCTAACCTTTAAAGATAGGTTAGGTTAGGTAGGGTTGGTTAGGTTCGGTCATATAACTACGTTAATTTTTACTCTAATAAAAAAAATTGACCTCATACATAATGAAATGGGTAGCTTTATCATTTCATAAGAAAAAAATTAGAGAAAATATATTAATTCATGAAAACTTGGTTTATTAGGCAAATCGGGCCTTGCATAGTAGGCCAAAAAGTGAGTTCTGGCTACTAGGTACGACATATATATATATATATATATATATATATATATATATATATATATATATATATATATATATATATATACTCCAGGGTCACCATACAGGGAATAGTGAAGCAGAAGATTTTCTAGAATTAATTGACGATTGCTTTCTTACGCAACACATTAAGGTACCAACACGGGAAATAATACATTGTCGCTTATGTGACAATAATCTCTTCCCAGAGATTGAGCCTGCTATTTCCTCACTTCATCACGTTCTCCACAATATGCAAGATACGTTTTATAGTGGCTTAATGTATATATCAAGACAGCCACACGCAACTGCAACTCCCTCCTCCCCCCCTCTCCAGCACCTGCTGCACACCTGGTCGACTTGTCAACTACTACTCCCAGCCAAACTAGCGACTTGAGGCCGTTCTGCGTTCTCATTGGCCGCCACCCAACACACACCCCCCCGCTCCACGCCAATCACATTTCATCGCCAGTTATTGTTGGAGTTCCTTGCAGCTCTCTCAGCCAGAATATATCTCGTGCTCCTGCCGTGGACACCTAATTTGACCCACCTCGTGTGATCAAATAAGAGGTTTATAGCTAGCGCATATATTCCCAGCACCATTTACTTTGTTAACGTAACCAGTTCCCCCCTTTTCAATTTATTATATCTTTTATGTATTTTTCTTTTACATTATTGACTTTATTTTATTTTGTTTTCTAGATTCATTAAAGTATTTTTTATATTTTGTGTTTTCGTGTATCTTGCCTTACCACAGATTATCAGACAAGCAGTCACTCTTTTTTTTTTTATATAAATTAACTATATGTGGCCCAGCATTGACACCTGCTATTTGGAAGACTGCGGACCACCATTTCCAACACGTTACCGTCACAATATACTCCGGGGTCACCATACAGGGAATAGTGAAGCAGAAGATTTTCTAGAATTAATTGACGATTGCTTTCTTACGCAACACATTAAGGTACCAACACGGGAAAATAATATTTTAGATTTAGTGTTAACTAACAGGGAAACACAAATTAATGACATCGAAATAGGGAGTGAGCTAGGGAACAGTGATCACAAAGAAATCAGATTTAGCATAGAATGGAATAGACCTGTAGGAGAAAATTCTGTTAAAGTGCCAGATTTTCGAAAAGCTGATTTTAATAGCCTAAGAAATTTTTAGGGTCAAATTGATTGGAATGTCTTGGGTATGGGGTGTGGGCCGGTCTTGGAGCGAGACATGAACCCAGCGATAGGTGATGTAAATGGGGATTTCGATGTAGATTCAATTTATAACGTATTTAAGAATATTCTAAACAAAGCACAGGAACGTAGTATACCACACAAATTGAATAGATCGATTACTAATGACCCAAAGTGGATAACAAAGAATTTGAAGAATCTTATAGGTAAAAAGAGAGCTTGGTACAAAAGGATTAAAAATGGGGAGGTCACTTTGAACAGGAATTCGTACAACTAGTTAGAAATGTTAAAAAAGAGATAAGGAAAGCAAAAAGAAACTATGAAGTTCGTATAGCAGGGCAAGCAAAGACAAATCCTAAAGGTTTTTTCAGTTATATCGAACTAAGACTAGGAAAGGATAGGTCCATTAAAAACTGAGACAGGTCAAATAACAGATAGTGATGAAGAGATGAGTAGTATTTTTAATAAATATTTTGTATCTGTATTTACTAAAGAGGAACTTAACAATATGCCTTCAGCCCAACAAGTCTATGTGGGTGGGGACGAGGACAGGTTGACGAGTTTAGCAGTTACCAGGGAGGATGTTCTTAAACAAATAGTAAAACTCAAACCAAACAAATCCCCAGGGCCGGATAAAGTGTTTGCCAGAGTGCTGAAAGAATGCAAAGAGGAGCTTTGTGACCCACTGTCATATTTAATAAATCAATAGAGTCAGGCAGAGTGCCAGAGTTTTGGAAAGTTGCTAATGTGATACCAGTTTTTAAGAAAGGAGATAGATCACTTGCGTCTAACTATCGACCAATTAGCCTAACGTCTATTGTGGGAAAGTTACTCGAATCTATAATAGCAAATAAAATTCGTCTTCATCTTGAAAAACAAATTAATAATTGAGTCGCAACATGGTTTTATAAATGGCCGTTCATGTTTAACAAATTTGTTATCTTTTATTCTAGCATAGTTGAGGCAGTTGATAGTGGTAAGGATTGTGATGTTGTGTACCTTGACTTTAGCAAAGCTTTCGATACAGTGCCACATGAAAGACTGATTAAAAAGATAGAGGCTCATGGTATTGGGGGTGCTATATTAAGCTGGATTAGGGCATGGCTATACCAAAGGAAACAGAGAGTTAGTATAAATGGAGTCAAGTCAGAGTGGGAAAATGTTGTAAGTGGAGTGCCTCAAGGCTCTGTCTTGGGACCTCTGTTGTTTAATATATATAAATGATTTAGATTCAGGTTTGAGTAGCAACATTTGCAAATTTGCCGATGATACGAAAATCGGTAGGGAAATTCATTCGGAGGAGGACTCACTATCACTTCAAGTTGATCTAGATAGGGTTTTGAAATGGTCAAAGGACTGGCAGATGCAGTTTAATGCTGATAAATGTAAAGTTCTGAGGCAAGGTAATGATGATAGAGTTACAAGATACAAGCTAGATGGTGTTGAGATTGCGAAGTCGGATTGCGAAAGGGATCTGGGAGTTATAATTAGTAAGAATTTAAAACAAAAGGATCAATGCATAAATGTTCGTAATAAGGCAAATCGGACACTCGGATTTATTAATCGCAGCGTAAGTAACAAGACACCTGGTGTGGTTCTGAAGCTATATCTTGCTCTGGTTAGGCCCCATTTAGATTATGCAGTTCAGTTTTGGTCGCCATATTATAGAATGGATATAAATTCACTTGAACGTGTCCAGCGTAGGATGACTAAGTTAATTCCCCAAATTAGAAATCTTTCATATGAAGAAAGATTAACAAAGCTTAATTTGCATTCACTGGAAAGGCGAAGAGTTAGGGGTGACATGATAGAGCCTTACAAGTGGATGAATGGACATAACAAAGGGGATATTAATAGGGTATTGAAAGTATCAACACAGGACAGAACGCGAAACAATAGGTATAAATTGGATAAGTTTACATTTAGGAAAGACTTGGGTAAATACTGGTTCAGTAACAGGGTTGTTGATTTGTGGAACCAATTGCCGCGTAACATTGTGGAGGTGGGGTCCCTCGATTGTTTCAAGCATGGGTTGGACATGTATATGAGTGGGATTGGGTGGTTATAAATAGGAGCTTCCTCGTATGGGCCAATAGGCCTTCTGCAGTTGCCTTTGTTCTTATGTTCTTATATATATTTATATATATATATATATATATATATATATATATATATATATATATATATATATATATATATATATATGTCGTACCTAGTAGCCAGAAGTCACTTTTGGCCTACTATGCAAGGCCAGATTTGCCTAATAAGCCAAGTTTTCCTGAATTAATATATTTTCTCTAATTTTTTCTTATGAAATGAAAAGCTACCCATTTCATTATGTACGAGGTCAATTTTTTTTTATTGGAGTTAAAATTAACGTAGATATATGACAGAACCTAACCACCCTACCTAACCTAATCTAACCTATCTTTATAGGTTAGGTTAGGTTAGGTAGCCGAAAAAGTTAAGTTAGGTTAGGTTAGGTAGGTTAGGTGGTCGAAAAACTATTAATTCATGAAAACTTGGTCTATTAAGCAAATCGGGCCTTGCATAGTAGGCTGAGAAGTGCGTTCTGGCTACTAGGTACGACATATAATATATATATATATATATATATATATCTATATATATATATATATATATATATATATATATATATATATATATT
>WNGS01128973.1:0-12018 GCA_020271785.1 Procambarus virginalis
CCTCTGAACCTGTCTCCAGTTTCCTTATTGTTTCTCAGGTGGGGGCTCCATGTATGTCGCGGCATACTCTAAGACGGGTCTCACGTATGCAGGTGTAAAGCGCCCTGAAAGCCTCCTCCTTAGGTTTCTGAAGTAGATGTCTAATTTTCGCCAGTGTAGAGTACGCTGCTGTCGTTATCCTATTATATGTGCATAGGAGTTAGATTAGATGTCACACCACTCCCCGATCTCTTTCTCGATCGTTACAGGTAGGCTGTTCCCCTTCATTGTGTACTGTCCCTTTGGTACTCCTATCACCGTATCCCATTTCCATAACTTTACATTTACTGGTGATTAAAGTCTCCAGTAGCCATTTCCCTGACCATCTCTGCAACCTGTTGTAAGTCCTCTTGGAGGATCCTACAATCCTCGTCTGTCACAAACTCTTCTCATTAATTTTGCGTCATCCGCAAACATTGAAAGAGCCGGAAAGAGAATTCAAAAGAGAATTCAAAAGGAGGAGCATGGAGAAGGTATGGAACTGGATGCCAGACCAACTTGCATACCAGAATTACAGATACAAACTACACACCGAAAGGGAACCAAAACTACAACAGGCAACTGCCCTAAAACAATCAGCCACTGGTCTAGAAACATACTCCAATAGTCCACGCATAATGGGCTTGACGAAAAAGTCTCCCATTCAATCACTAATAGAGTAACCTCATTCATCTTTGCCAACACAAAAGGACTGAAAACAAGAACATACAACAAAGTACAGTTCATAAATGGCCTCCTCACGGAGTCCAATGCAGTATTTGGAGCTTTCACAGCAACCCATGCAGGGGAATTTCGTGGACAGTGAGATCTGGATCCAGGATATAACCTATACAAGTGTGATAGGAAAATTAGGTCACATAGAGTAGTGGGTCTGTGTATAATTAGGAAGGACCTTGGTGGCTCGGAGCTCCTAAACGTTACAAATGAGGTGGTAGAGGTACTGGGAATTTAAAAATAGAGGAAATAAATTTAGTGATTATGCTAATATACAAACCGCCAGGATGCAACGGCTGAGTGACTTCACAGGAACAGATAAACAAATAGAGAATACCTTGATCATTTGGAGAACCCAATACCTAATATTATATTCTTAGGTGACTTAAACTTGCCTAGTCTCAGGTGGAGAATAGCAAACATAAATTTATACCAGGGAATCTATCAGGACCTAACCAACCACAGATTAGAGAACTACTTAGATTCTGTGACAAAATTTTCACTTACTCAGCAGAGATCGGAGCCAACGAAGAAATGAAATAATTTCAAGATCTGGTCCTTTACGAACAATTGAAGACATTTCATCAGAGACATTACGATATCATATACCACATATTCAGAATCATCAAGCTCATTGAAGTGCAAACTGACCATCAATAATCAGAAGAGACCTAAAACGTGATAAAGCGCGAGGGGCTATTCAGTAAATTCAATTTTTAATAATAAAAGGATAGGACTGGGAGATAATAAACAGGGAACTTAAAACATTCCATGGGGAAAGCTGTTTTAAGTAATAAAAGTCCCACAGAAGGAATAGAAAAACTGACTTCGGAAGCGTATCAAGTTTGTCTGAAACATGTTCCTTTGCGGAAAGCCAGAAAGAGATCCAACGTAGAAAGAGACAGCAGAAGACACTATAAACGCAGGGAAAGCAATAACGGACTGCTTATGCAGACACGAATTTCCCGACAAAGAACGAATAATTTAAATAGGGAGATTGACGAAATCGAGCGGAAATGAAACACTCATATGAACTGAAGAAGAAGGCCAGGTTAGAACAGAAAGGCAATTCAGGAAATAAAGAAAATGCCAAAAATACTTCTGCACATATGCGAAATCAAAAGAAAAAACTACTTGGCCGGTATTGGACCTATTCGTACAAGTGAAGGTTCATAACAGGAGGGATGCCACAGACAGTAGTTGGAAAAATCCTAAAAAAAGCCGTATGAGGACATGTTTAGCACTCCAATAAAACAACATGGAAGTAGAAGATCCAGAAAATTTCTTTATGCGGGATATCCAAACCCCTGCTAAACTAACTGATATCAACAGGAGCGCACTAAATTTTGAAAGAGAACTTGAAAACCTGCCCATGCACTCAGCTCCTAGACCTGACTCATGGAATTCAATATTTATAAGAAATGCAAAGCGCCGGTAGAACATGTGGCCCACTCAGTATAGTGGTGGAGGAAGTAGCTTGGACACTGGTGAGATACCAGATGCACTTTAAAGTAGCAGACATAGCCCCTCTACACAAGGGAGGTAGCAAAGCATGTGCAAAGAATTATAGACCAGTTGCACTAACATCGCACATAATAAAAGTATTGGAGAGAGTGATTAGAGTCAGGTCACCAATTTCATGGAGACCAATGACCTTCACAACCCAGGCCAACATGGATTCGAGCGGGGAAGATCGTGCCTCTCACAGCTACTGAGCACTACGATAAAGTCACCTGAGGCATTAGAAGAAAAACGAATGCTGATGTGATATACACGGACTACGAAAAGGCTTTCGATAAATGTGACGATGGCGTGATAGCACACAAAATGAAGTCAATGGGAACTAAACGGTAAAGTAGGACGCTGGATACTCAGTTTCTGTCAAACAGGACTCAGCGAGTAACGGTCAACCATTATAAAATCTAGTCCAAGCGCAGTTTAAAAGCTCTGTACCTCAGGGTACAGTCCTTGCACCGCTGCTTTTTCCTTATTCTCATATCAGATAATAGACAAAAATACAAGTCACAGCTTCGTATCATCCTTGCAGACGACACAAAAATCAGTAAGAAAATTACCTCGGCTGAAGACATTGAAAAACTTCAGCTGATATTAATAAAGTTTCGACTGGGCATCAAAAATTATTGATGTTTAACAGTGACAAATTCCAGGTACTCAGTACGGTAAAATGAGGACCTTAAACATAATACAGGGTACAAAACACAATCAATGTGCCCATAGTAGGAAACAACATGTAAGGATTTGGGAATAATGATGTCTGGCGACCTAACGTTTAGGGAGCATAACCAAGCAAATATTGCGACAGCCAGAAAAATGATAGGAGGATTACGAGAACTTTCAATCCAGGGATCCCATCAACATGCTTGTACTCTTCAAGTCACTTGTGCGGTGCCGTCTTGAGTACTGTTCAGTACTCACTTCCCCCTTTAGAGCAGGAGACATTGCTGAAATAGAGGTAATACAGAGAACATATCCGGCACGCATAGACGCGATAAAAGCACCAATTATTGGGCTCGTCTCAAAGCTCTCCAAATGTACTCACTAGAAAGAAGACGAGAGAGATATCAAATATATACACCTGGAAGATACTGGAGGGCCAGGTCCAACTCTACACCGTAAAATAAAACGTACTGGAGTGAACGATATGAAGAAAATGCAGAATAGAACCTAGTGAAGAGCAGGGGTGCCATAGGCACAATCCGAGAACACTGTATAAACATCAGAGGTCCGCGGTGTTCAACGTCCTACCAGCAAGCAACTAAGAAATATTGCCGGAACACGCGTGGACATCTTCAAGAGGAAACTAGATTTATTCTCCAAGGAGTTCCGGACCGACCGGGCTGTGGTGGGATGTGGCCTGCGGGGCCGCTCCAGCCACCAGCCTAGTGGACCAAACCTCACAAGTCAAGCCTGGCCTCGGGCCGGGCTTGGGGAGTAGAAGAACTCCCAGAAACCCCATCAACAAGGTATCAACCAGGTTAGGTCCATTGACATGGATGCCTCCACTCCTGTAAACATGTCATTTACGTAAATTAGAAAGAGGATTGGTCCCAGCACCGATCCTGAGGTACTCCACTTGTTACTGTTATCCAGTCCGACTTCTCGCCCTTACCATTACCCTCTGGCTCCTTCCTGTTAGGTAGTTCTTCACCCATTTAGGGACTTTCCGCTTACTCCTGCCTGCCTCTCAAGTTTGTTTAGCAGCTAATGTACGGTACTGTATCAAAGGCTTTTTGGCAGTCAAGAAATATGCAGTCTGCCCAGCCTTCTCGTCCTGCCTTATCCTTGTTACTTATCATAGAATTATAAAGGTTTGTTAGGCATGATTTCCCTGTCCGAACCCCTGGTGCTTGTTTACAAACCGAATGATCTCCAGGTGCTCAACAAGTCTTAGCCTAATTTATTCTTTCCAG
This sequence comes from Procambarus virginalis, assembly GCA_020271785.1. Lineage (NCBI taxonomy): Eukaryota > Metazoa > Arthropoda > Malacostraca > Decapoda > Cambaridae > Procambarus > Procambarus virginalis. The sequence goes on from WNGS01128973.1 coordinate 4,185, forward strand.
TATTTTGCAGGGGATGCTTGTCAGTGATACGGGTCTGTAGATAAGTGCCTCCTCCCAATCACCTTTCTTGAAATCGGTACGACATTTGCCTCCTTCCAGCACTGGGCAATTCTCCCGACATAAGAGACTCATTAAAGATCATTGCCAGAGGAACGCTGAGAGCCTGCGCTGCCATTTAAGTATCCCACGGTGATACTTTGTCTGGTCCAACTGCTTTATTTGCATCCCGTGTTGTCAACCTGTTTCATTACCCTCTGCTGTCACCTTATATCTGAGAGGCTTTCATCTAGGGTAATATCTTCTAACAATGGGAGCTGCTCAGGTTCGGTTGTGAACACTCCATGGAAATTTGCAATTCAGTACCTCGCAGATTTCCTTGTCGCTTTCTGTATATGCCCCGTCTGTTTTCCTCATTCTTGTCACTTGGTCATTTACCAACATCTTCCTTCTTATATGGCTATGTAGTAATTTAGGTTGCTTTTTTGCTTTGATTGCAATATCATTCTCATAATTTCTTTCCGACATTCGTCTTATGTTAATGTAATCATTCCTAGCTCTGTTACATCTAATCCTGTTGTCCTCTGTCCTTTGTCTTCTGTACTTCCTCCACTCCTCCTGCTTCTCACCTTTGCTTCCTTACATTGTCTATCAAACCAAGGGTTATTATATTTCCTCCTGCTTTTCCTTTATTGTTGGAATAAATCTCTCGTCAGCCTCCTTGCATTTCAATATGACTTGGTTCATCTTACCTTGCGGTTTGCGACGAGGCTTGTCCCAGAGTTACGAGGGATGGGATATGAAGAGCGTCTGAAGGAACTGACCTTACGACACTAGAGAAAAGAAGGGAGAGAGGAGATATGATAGGGACATATAAAATACTCAGGGGAATTGACAAAGTGGAAATAGATGAAATGTTCACACGTAATAATAACAGAACGAGGGGACATGGGTGGAAACTGGAAACTCAGATGAGTCACAGAGATGTTAGGAAGTTTTCTTTTAGCGTGAGAGTAGTGGGAAAATGGAATGCACTTAAGGAACAGGTTGTGGAAGCCAATACTATTCATAATTTTAAAACCAGGTATGATAGGGAAATGGGACAGGAGTCATTGCTGTAAACAACCGATGGCTGGAAAGGCGGGATCCAAGAGTCAATGCTCGATCCTGCAAGCACAAATAGGTGAGTACACACACACACACACACACACACACACACACACACACACACACACACACACACAGGTATGAGCTACGAGGAGAGACTACGGGAATTGAACCTCACTTCGTTGGAAGACAGAAGAGTTAGGGGGACATGATCACCGCATTCAAGATTCTCAAGTGAATCGACAGGGTAGATAAAGACAGGCTATTTAACACAAGGGACACACGCACTAGGGGACACAGGTGGAAACTGAGTGCCCAAATGAGCCACAGAGACATAAGAAAGAACTTTTTTAGTGTCAGAGTGGTTGACAAATGGAATGCATTAGGCAGTGATGTGGTGGAGGCTGACTCCATACACAGTTTCAAGTGTAGATATGATAGAGCCCAATAGGCTCAGGAAACTGTACACCTGTTGATTGACGGTTGAGAGACGGGACCAAAGAGCCAGAGCTCAACCCCCGCAAGCACAACTGAGTACACACACGACACAAACACAAGAGGGACATGATAACAACATACAAGATTTTGAGTGAAATAGACAAAGCAGACAAGGCAGCCTAGTTCGCAGCCAGGAAGAGCAGAACGAGGGTCACAGACGGGAAGAGACACAAATGATTCACCAGGAAGAACTCCTTCTATCATAGACCTGTCAATAGATGCAATAGATCAGATGCAAAAAATCATGGGAACTCGTTCGATTCAGAATGTTACATTTTAAATACTGCTGTCTGAATATTTGATGAAATAACGTAGTTCAACTCTTCACTATCTAATAATTCCATTAACATGTGTGTCATTTCAGGTATGTGTGCTGGCGCCTGGCTCAGCCCATATGTGAGTACACATGTGTAGACATCTAAGAGAACTTTATGTGATATAACATGTTAGTCTTATCAATACCTGTCACTGCGAGAACACCTGCCACTCTCGCTACTAATATGTGTAGAACACCTCCCAACACCTGAAGCTGGTAGCCAGCTGTGGGGGGAGGCATGTGTTGATAGTGTGGGGGGTCTGTGGCTGAGTGGGCTGACACTGCTACGGTGGTGGCGCACGACACAAGCATGACTCCGCGGCACAGGAAATACCTGGCACTGTGGGGGGGGGGGGGGAGACACAGATTGTAGTGGTCTGTTGTGCACGCCACAGACACGACACACAGCTCTTGACCCACAGACACAACACACAGCTCTTGACCCACAGACACAACACACAGCTCTTGACCCACAGACACTACACAGCTCTTGACCCACAGACACAACACAGCTCTTGACCCACAGACACGACACACAGCTCTTGACCCACAGACACAACACACAGCTCTTGACCCACAGACACGACACACAGCTCTTGACCCACAGACACTACACAGCTCTTGACCCACAGACACAACACACAGCTCTTGACCCACAGACACAACACACAGCTCTTGACCCACAGACACTACACAGCTCTTGACCCACAGACACAACACAGCTCTTGACCCACAGACACGACACACAGCTCTTGACCCACAGACACAACACACAGCTCTTGACCCACAGACACAACACACAGCTCTTGACCCACAGACACTACACAGCTCTTGACCCACAGACACAACACAGCTCTTGACCCACAGACACGACACACAGCTCTTGACCCACAGACACAACACAGCTCTTGACCCACAGACACAACACACAGCTCTTGACCCACAGACACAACACACAGCTCTTGACCCACAGACACTACACAGCTCTTGACCCACAGACACGACACACAGCTCTTGACCCACAGACACGACACACAGCTCTTGACCCACAGACACTACACACAGCTCTTGACCCACAGACACAACACACAGCTCTTGACCCACAGACACGACACACAACTCTTGACCCACAGACACAACACACAGCTCTTGACCCACAGACACAACACACAGCTCTTGACCCACAGACACTACACAGCTCTTGACCCACAGACACGACACACAGCTCTTGACCCACAGACACGACACACAACTCTTGACCCACAGACACTACACACAGCTCTTGACCCACAGACACAACACACAGCTCTTGACCCACAGACACAACACACAGCTCTTGACCCACAGACACTACACAGCTCTTGACCCACAGACACGACACACAGCTCTTGACCCACAGACACGACACAGCTCTTGACCCACAGACACTACACACAGCTCTTGACCCACAGACACTACACAGCTCTTGACCCACAGACACGACACACAGCTCTTGACCCACAGACACAACACACAGCTCTTGACCCACAGACACGACACACAACTCTTGACCCACAGACACAACACACAGCTCTTGACCCACAGACACAACACACAGCTCTTGACCCACAGACACTACACACAGCTCTTGACCCACAGACACAACACACAACTCTTGACCCACAGACACAACACAGCTCTTGACCCACAGACACTACACAGCTCTTGACCCACAGACACAACACACAGCTCTTGACCCACGACACAACACACAGCTCTTGACCCACAGACACACACACAGCTCTTGACCCACAGACACGACACACAGCTCTTGACCCACAGACACGACACACAGCTCTTGACCCACAGACACAACACAGCTCTTGACCCACAGACACAACACACAGCTCTTGACCCACAGACACGACACACAGCTCTTGACCCACAGACACAACACAGCTCTTGACCCACAGACACTACACAGCTCTTGACCCACAGACACGACACACAGCTCTTGACCCACAGACACGACACACAGCTCTTGACCCACAGACACTACACAGCTCTTGACCCACAGACACAACACACAACTCTTGACCCACAGACACAACACAGCTCTTGACCCACAGACACAACACAGCTCTTGACCCACAGACACGACACAGCTCTTGACCCACAGACACTACACACAGCTCTTGACCCACAGACACTACACACAGCTCTTGACCCACAGACACTACACACAGCTCTTGACCCACAGACACGACACACAGCTCTTGACCCACAGACACTACACACAGCTCTTGACACACAGACACGACACACAGCTCTTGACCCACAGACACAACACACAGCTCTTGACCCACAGACACAACACACAGCTCTTGACCCACAGACACAACACACAGCTCTTGACCCACAGACACAACACACAGCTCTTGACCCACAGACACAACACAGCTCTTGACCCACAGACACAACACACAGCTCTTGACCCACAGACACAACACAGCTCTTGACCCACAGACACAACACACAGCTCTTGACCCACAGACACAACACACAGCTCTTGACCCACAGACACAACACAGATCTTGACCCACAGACACAACACACAGCTCTTGACCCACAGACACAACACAGCTCTTGACCCACAGACACAACACACAACTCTTGACCCACAGACACGACACACAGCTCTTGACCCACAGACACAACACACAGCTCTTGACCCACAGACACAACACACAGCTCTTGACCCACAGACAACACAGCTCTTGACCCACAGACACTACACACAGCTCTTGACCCACAGACACAACACAGCTCTTGACCCACAGACACAACACACAGCTCTTGACCCACAGACACGACACACAGCTCTTGACCCACAGACACAACACAGCTCTTGACCCACAGACACAACACAGCTCTTGACCCACAGACACAACACAGCTCTTGACCCACAGACACTACACACACAGCTTGACCCACAGACACGACACAGCTCTTGACCCACAGACACAACACACAGCTCTTGACCCACAGACACAACACAGCTCTTGACCCACAGACACAACACAGCTCTTGACCCACAGACACAACACAGCTCTTGACCCACAGACACAACACAGCTCTTGACCCACAGACACAACACACAGCTCTTGACCCACAGACACGACACACAGCTCTTGACCCACAGACACAACACAGCTCTTGACCCACAGACACAACACAGCTCTTGACCCACAGACACAACACAGCTCTTGACCTACAGACAACACAGCTCTTGACCCACAGACACAACACAGCTCTTGACCCACAGACACGACACAGCTCTTGACCCACAGACACTACACACAGCTCTTGACCCACAGACACTACACACAGCTCTTGACCACAGACACGACACACAGCTCTTGACCCACAGACACTACACAGCTCTTGACCCACAGAACAAGAATAACAAGTCACATATTTTCCTCCATAAAATGTGTTCGTTACTCGACAATTAAATCAAAGTTCTTAACTGCCGAAACATTGACTATGTCGTCAGCGTCTTGTTAACGACCCCCCCCCCCTAGGCATGAGGTCAGCATGAACTTATCAGACACGCGTATAAGGTATAAGGTGTAGACTTATAAGGTATAAGATGTAGACTTATAAGGTATAAGGTATAGACTTTGGGCTGGGTACTATCTACTGACTTCCTCCTGTCCGAGTATTGTGAGACAAAGAGAGCAAAAGGCCATCAGTGAAATAGAGAGAAATCCGAAATATTTTTTCTCCTCTGCAAAATCAAGATCAAAAATCACATCTAGTATCGGGCCCCTGCGAAAGGGAGATGGAACTTTCACCGATGACAACAAAGAAATGAGCGAGTTACTGAGGAAGCAATACGACTCTGTCTTCAGCGAGCCATTAAACGCACTAAAGATTGATAACCCAAATGAATTTTTCATGGATATGATACCAACATCAAATCATATATCAGATGTCACCCTGTCCCCACTGGATTTGAAGAAGCCATAAACAGTATGCCTATGCACTCTGCACCAGGCCCGGATTCTTGGAACTCATATTCATCAAGAACTGTAAAAAACCACTATCGCAGGCCCTTCACATTCTGTGGAGACAAAGCCTAGATACTGGCGTTATCCTGATATACTAAAAACAGCAGAGATAGCACCACTTCATAAAGGAGGAAATAAGGCAGAGGCAAAAAATTACAGACTGATAGCACTAACATCGCACATCATTAAAATCTTTGAGAGAGTGCTAAGAAGTAAGATCACAAAATACATGGAATCACAGCATCTCCATAACCCCGGACAACATGGTTTCAGAACAGGGCGCTCTTGCCTGTCACAGTTGCTGGACCACTATGATATGGCATTAGATGCTATGGAAGACAAACAAAACGCTGATGTAATTTACACAAATTTTGCAAAAGCCTTTGACAAATGTGACCATGGTGTTATTGCCCATAAAATGTGCTCAAAAGGAATTACCGGAAAAATAGGCAGATGGATCTACAATTTCCTGACTAACAGAACCCAATGTGTAATAGTCAACAAAATAAAATCCGATCCATCAACCGTGAAGAGCTCAGTCCCCCAGGGTACTGTGCTTGCTCCAGTACAGTCCCCCAGGGTACTGTGCTTGCTCCAGTACAGTCCCCCAGGGTACTGTGCTTGCTCCAGTACAGTCCCCCAGGGTACTGTGCTTGCTCCAGTACAGTCTCCCAGGGTACTGTGCTTGCTCCAGTACAGTCTCCCAGGGTACTGTGCTTGCTCCAGTACAGTCTCCCAGGGTACTGTGCTTGCTCCAGTACAGTCCCCCAGGGTACTGTGCTTGCTCCAGTACAGTCCCCCAGGGTACTGTGCTTGCCAGTACTTTTTCTCATCCTCATATCGGACATAGACAAGGACACAACCTATAGCACTGTATCATCCTTTGCAGATGACACCAGGATCTTCATGAGAGTAGGCAACATAGAGGACACGGCAAACCTCCAATCAGATGTAGATCAGGTCTTTCTATGGGCTACAGAAAATAATATGGTGTTTAACGAAGATAAGTTCCAGCTCATGCGCTATGGAAAAAAATAAAATATAAAAACGGAAACCACGTACAAAACTCAGACAAATCATAACATAGAACGAAAAGGCAATGTAAAGGATCTGGGTGTACTCATGTCGGAAGACCTTACCTTTAAAGAACACAATAAAGTAGCCGTCACAACTGCAAGAAAAATGACAGGTTGGATAACAAGAACTTTTCACACTAGAGATGCTATACCGATGATGACACTTTTCAAAACGCTTGTGCTCTCTAGAGTGGAGTACTGCTGCACAATGACAGCCCCTTTCACAGCTGGAGAAATTGCTGACCTGGAGAGCGTGCAGAGATCCTTTACTGCTAGAATCCACTCAGTAAAACATCTAAACTATTGGGACCGACTAAAGAGCCTAATCTGTATTCTCTTGAGTGCAGGCGGGAGAGATACATAATAATTTACACGTGGAAATATTAGAGGGGCTGGTCCCAAACCTGCACACAGAAATAACATCACATGAGACCAGAAGACATGGCAGGATGTGCAGAATACCCCCGTTGAAAAGCAGAGGTGCAATAGGTACTCTGAGAGAGAACTCTATCTACACAAAGGCCCGAGACGCTTTCACTACACATAAGGGGCCTTCACATCCTAAAAAAAACAGTATGAGGACATATTTAGCACCCCGATACTCAGCAGGAAAGTGGAAGATCCGGATAACTTCTTTATGCGTGATATCCAAACCCCTGTAAAGATAACTGATATCAAAACGAACGTGGCAGATTTTGAAAGATAAATTGACAATATGCCCATGCACTCGGCCCCAGGTCCAGACTCATGGAATTCAATATTATTAAGAAATGCAAAGTGCCGGTAGC
>WNGS01128979.1:0-13310 GCA_020271785.1 Procambarus virginalis
ACAACACACACACACACACAGACGCGGCCGACAGTAGCAGCCACCGCCATTGCAATTATTTCAAAAGTGGAGCAGGAAGTTAGGACATCGCACGAAGGAGCTTCCCACCAAGACCCATCAGTGTCCGATGGAGGGGCGAGTCATTATGCAATTATGGCAAGCCACAAAGTTAGTATCCCTGTTGTGTTGCTAGAGTCTCGTAGGGAGAGCTAAGAGGGAAGGCTCAGAGTGATAGGGAGCGGCCTTAGGCTGTACACCCAGCTGTATGGAAGAGCTTCACGGCACTAGAGGAATGCACGAATGAGGAGCATGGGCAGGTCATTAACACACAAGAGGTTAAAGAAAGCATGGATTAACTAGGAGGAGGAGGTGAAGGAGAGGGGATGGCAGCGTCAAGATTACAAGAGAAGGTATAACAAAGAATAAGGTTATTGAAGACCAAAAGGTAAGACTTGACATGAGTAACAAACTCTACATTACAACTTTGAATCAAGCAGAAGAACTGAAGGAAATAAACCTCCAAAGAGAGGCAAGTGTGAATAGGTTATACAAAAGAATGGAAATAGTGCACGAGGAAGGGGAAGGCAATAATTTAAATGACTAGGATAACAGTGGAGAGAATTAAACAAACAGAGAATTAAACAGACTTGAGGATTAAGATCAGACAAAAACTACGCTAAAGCAGCAAAAATTGAAATGTAAAGAAGATAACAGGAGGAGAGTGGTAGAGGCTCTCCACACTAGCCGGGTGAGCAGGTGTAGAGGCTCTCCACACTAGCCGGGTGAGCAGGTGTAGAGGCTCTCCACACTAGCTGGGTGAGCAGGTGTAGAGGCTCTCCACACTAGCCGGTTAGCAGGTGTAGAGGCTCTCCACACTAGCTGGGTGAGCAGGTGTAGAGGCTCTCCACACTAGCTGGGTGAGCAGGTGTAGAGGCTCTCCACACTAGCCGGGTGAGCAGGTGTAGAGGCTCTCCACACTAGCCGGGTGAGCAGGTGTAGAGGCTCTCCACACTAGCCGGGTGACCAGGTGTAGAGGCTCTCCACACTAGCGGGTGAGCAGGTGTAGAGGCTCTCCACACTAGCTGGGTGAGCAGGTGTAGAGGCTCTCCACACTAGCCGGGTGAGCAGGTGTAGAGGCTCTCCACACTAGCTGGGTGAGCAGGTGTAGAGGCTCTCCACACTAGCCGGGTGAGCAGGTGTAGAGGCTCTCCACACTAGCCGGGTGAGCAGGTGTAGAGGCTCTCCACACTAACCGGGTGAGCAGGTGTAGAGGCAGCAGCTACAGAGGCTGAGAGCGGTGGCAACATGGACCCTCACACAGCCTCAGGAAGACACTAGACAAATATGGAGAAAGAACACAATATAATAACAAATGCTACACAACATTCAGACGGGAGATGCAACAAGTGAAATGGAGTATTTCAGCAGCCAAGCTAAGGTTCAGCGAGGAAGAATTTACCAGTGAAGATTATTGTTATGAACGGCACCCCAGTGGCAGCAGAGTATACTGGCTGAGATACTTTACAAATGAGGGCTAGTAGCACGCATGGTTTGTTAGACAGGCCTTGTCTGAGGAGGAACGGGAAGCAGCAAAGAGATTCACAGAGGAAAAACAAATGATAGATGCAAGGTGACCAGAAAATGGCGGAAACAGCACCTAATGAAGCAACTGTGGCAACAGAGGGTAGAAGACGGGGAACTAGTGGCAGCGACCAGCTTAACAATGCAACAGAGAGCGATAACACGGATGACTCCGCCTAAGGAGGCATCAACACAAACTAGCAGGTAAGAGTGACCAGCAGGCAAGAGTGACCAGCAGGCAAGAGTGACCAGCAGGCAAGAGTGACCAGCAGGCAAGTGTGGCCAGCAGGCAAGTGTGGCCAGCAGGCAAGAGTGAAGAGTGACCAGCAGGCAAGAGTGACCAGCAGGCAAGAGTGACCAGCAGGCAAGAGTGACCAGCAGGCAAGAGTGACCATCAGGCAAGAGTGACCAGCAGGCAAGAGTGACCAGCAGGCAAGAGTGACCAGCAGGCAAGAGTGACCAGCAGGAAAGAGTGACCATCAGGCAAGAGTGACCAGCAGGCAAGAGTGACCAGCAGGCAAGAGTGACCAGCAGGCAAGAGTGACCATCAGGCAAGAGTGACCAGCAGGCAAGAGTGACCAGCAGGCAAGAGTGACCAGCAGGCAAGAGTGGCCAGCAGGCAAGAGTGGCCAGCAGGCAAGAGTGACCAGCAGGCAAGAGTGACCAGCAGGCAAGAGTGACCAGCAGGCAAGAGTGACCAGCAGGCAAGAGTGACCAGCAGGCAAGAGTGACCAGCAGGTAAGAGTGACCAGCAGGTAAGAGTGACCAGCAGGCAAGAGTGACCAGCAGGTAAGAGTGACCAGCAGGCAAGAGTGACCAGCAGGCAAGAGTGACCAGCAGGCAAGAGTGACCAGCAGGCAAGAGTGACCAGCAGGTAAGAGTGACCAGCAGGCAAGAGTGACCAGCAGGCAAGAGTGACCAGCAGGTAAGAGTGACCAGCAGGTAAGAGTGATCAGCAGGCAAGAGTGACCAGCAGGCAAGAGTGACCATCAGGCAAGAGTGACCAGCAGGTAAGAGTGACCAGCAGGCAAGAGTAACCAGCAGGCAAGAGTGACCAGCAGGTAAGAGTGACCAGCAGGCAAGAGTGACCAGCAGGTAAGAGTGACCAGCAGGCAAGAGTGGCCAGCAGGCAAGAGTGGCCAGCAGGCAAGAGTGACCAGCAGGCAAGAGTGACCAGCAGGCAAGAGTGACCAGCAGGCAAGAGTGACCAGCAGGCAAGAGTGACCAGCAGGCAAGAGTGACCAGCAGGTAAGAGTGACCAGCAGGTAAGAGTGACCAGCAGGCAAGAGTGACCAGCAGGTAAGAGTGACCAGCAGGCAAGAGTGACCAGCAGGCAAGAGTGACCAGCAGGCAAGAGTGACCAGCAGGCAAGAGTGACCAGCAGGTAAGAGTGACCAGCAGGCAAGAGTGACCAGCAGGCAAGAGTGACCAGCAGGTAAGAGTGACCAGCAGGTAAGAGTGACCAGCAGGCAAGAGTGACCAGCAGGTAAGAGTGACCAGCAGGTAAGAGTGACCAGCAGGCAAGAGTGACCAGCAGGTAAGAGTGACCAGCAGGCAAGAGTGACCAGCAGGTAAGAGTGACCAGCAGGCAAGAGTGACCAGCAGGCAAGAGTGACCAGCAGGTAAGAGTGACCAGCAGGTAAGAGTGACCAGCAGGCAAGAGTGACCAGCAGGTAAGAGTGACCAGCAGGTAAGAGTGACCAGCAGGCAAGAGTGACCAGCAGGTAAGAGTGACCAGCAGGTAAGAGTGACCAGCAGGCAAGAGTGACCAGCAGGTAAGAGTGACCAGCAGGTAAGAGTGACCAGCAGGTAAGAGTGACCAGCAGGTAAGAGTGACCAGCAGGCAAGAGTGACCAGCAGGCAAGAGTGACCAGCAGGCAAGAGTGACCAGCAGGTGAGTGTGACCAGCAGGCAAGAGTGACCAGCAGGCAAGAGTGACCAGCAGGCAAGAGTGACCAGCAGGCAAGAGTGACCAGCAGGCAAGAGTGACCAGCAGGCAAGAGTGACCAGCAGGCAAGAGTGACCAGCAGGCAAGAGTGACCAGCAGGTAAGAGTGACCAGCAGGTAAGAGTGACCAGCAGGCAAGAGTGACCAGCAGGCAAGAGTGACCAGCAGGTAAGAGTGACCAGCAGGCAAGAGTGACCAGCAGGCAAGAGTGACCAGCAGGCAAGAGTGACCAGCAGGCAAGAGTGACCAGTTCACTACACCAGCCTCACCTTCACACACACTCATGTGTAAGCTGCTCAACAAATACCTCTCAGCAGCCAAAATGTCATGAGAAGCATAACACTAATGAGCCCCAGCAGAGCTACACGTGGAGGCAGACATCAGTGAGCCCCAGCAGAGCTACACGAGGAGGCAGACATCTGTGAGCCTCAGCAGAACTACACGTGGAGGCAGACATCAGTGAGCCCCAGCAGAGCTACACGAGGAGGCAGACATCTGTGAGCCTCAGCAGAACTACACGTGGAGGCAGACATCAGTGAGCCCCAGCAGAGCTACACGAGGAGGCAGACATCAGTGAGTCCCAGCAGAACTACACGTGGAGGGGGGGCAGATAATAGTGAGCTCCAGCAGAGCTACACGAGGGGGGGCGGGCAGACAACAGTGAGCCCCAGCAGAGCTACACGTGGAGGGGGGCAGATAATAGTGAGCTCCAGCAGAGCTACACGAGGGGGGGGGGCAGACAACAGTGAGCCCCAGCAGAGGCAGACCCTGGCAGACTCACAGAGCCTGACTGCCATAATGACTCTTGTAATGTAACTCTTGAGCAACTTTGCTCATTACCAGTAATATTTCTTCAAGCTGACATTCGTCTTCTCAAAATTTTCCCGACGATTCAATTTATTCTCGAAATTTATAATTATATTTTTCTTTTCCTATTTTCTTTGCGCCAAATTCCAGATATGCAAATTTGAGTAATTTCGGATTACTTCGTTCACGCAAAGCAAACCACTCTTAATATGACGAGCGTGTAATGGGGGAAAATTGTAAGTGGTATTTACTTACCATTTGTCAGGAGGAGGAGGAGCGTGGAGAGGAGCCAGCAGGGAGGCGAGGCTACTGCTGGCCGCCTCATTGTCTCTCCCTGGCGCTGGCTTCGTGTCCTCCTCGATAACACAAGACGAATATTTTGTATTTTTCAACTTTGGGTGTGGAGTCAGGTATGTGGCTCAACAGGTGTGTGTCCGCGTAGGATTCACTCACTGGTAGATTCACTTTTGTTTCCCTGCAGTCATCAAAACGTTATGTATTTCCTGTATAGGAAACATATATATTTTTTCTTGTGAAAGTAACCAAAGTGTAGACCTTGACCCAGAGAGTATATCTCAAGGTGTATGTGTAGGTGTTGCTGGCCTTGTTGGTATACAGCGGCGTGTTCCCTGCCGTCACAAGAGGCCTACTGACCTGTGATACTACACTCCGCCGTTAACTAGTTCTGTTCCCCCTCACCACCTGGCCGGTCACGTGTCGTACCGCGCACCATAACATTGACAACTTTTCAGCTGTAACGTGTATATTTATATACAGTAACTGCTAAGTAAAATTAGTCGTTAATTATCCATAACGACGATATAAGCAAAGCTTTTGTTCTAGTTTCTTTAAGGTTTTAATGGAGAACACGAGGTTGCGATCGGCGGCGCCACTCACAGAAAACGGAGACTGGAGGAGAGCGTGCGGCCCCGTCGGCGGCCCAGCAGCGTCTGCTCCAGGACTCAGCGCTCCCGGCCCAGGCAGCCTCCATGCTGAACCTCAGCGCGCCACAGCCTGGAATCACGGGGGTCACGCAACTCCCACCTCGGAATCTGGATTACAGGAGGAACCTCAAATAGATTGTTATTTTTTCCCCGCACGCGTTAAACCGCTCATCCTTAACCTTTTCCAAAACTCTTTCGCATATCTTTTTTCTCTTCTGATATTTTACGGTCTTTTCTCGAGACACAATACAATAACGTACACATATAACGAAAAATCTGGCCAAAAATGAAGTACTCATGCAGGATGGTCAAGAAATGGGAATCTGTAATATTAAAAAGCATTTGTTAACAGAATATATATATTCTAATCTGCTATTCACACTCCCCTCGCTGTACACGCCTCGCCGGATGTGAACGAACCTGTGGCAGGCTCTCAAACGTGTTCTTTCCATTCATCCTAATATATCCTCAACAACCCAACCTATTCCTGCTATCCAAACATATCCTCAACATCCCAACATATTCCCGCTATCAAAGCACATCCTCAAAATCATATCATATCTACACAAACCCAACATATTCTCCGTTAACCAAGCATATCCTAAACATGTCGGAAGATATGTAGGAAATAGCGGCAGTACCCGTTGGGACACGTCCATCGATTCCAGCGCCCCATTGCTAGAAGCTAAGGCACGCCGCGGAGACCACAGAGTGGGTCCCCACGAAAGCCCTTGGCGCCCCTTCCGTCGGTGTCTTCCTTGTTCTTGATGGGTCTTTGGGGCTCCTGTCAGCATCAATCTTTGGGGCTCCTGGCAGCATCAATCTTTGGGGCTCCTGGCAGCATCAATCTTTGGGGCTCCTGGCAGCATCAATCATTGTGGCTCCTGGCAGCATCAATCATTGTGGCTCCTGGCAACATCAATCATTGTGACTTCTGGCAGCATCAATCATTGTGGCGCCTGGCAGCATCAATCATTGTGGCTCCTGGCAACATCAACCATTGTGGCTCCTGGCAACATCAACCATTGTGGCTCCTGGTAACATCAATCATTGTGGCTCCTGGCAACATCAACCATTGTGGCTCCTGGCAACATCAACCATTGTGGCTCCTGGTAACATCAATCATTGTAGCTCCTGGTAACATCAACCATTGTGGCTCCTGGTAACATCAATCATTGTGGCTCCTGGTAACATCAATCATTGTGGCTTCTGGCAGCATCAACCATTGTAGCTCCTGGTAACATCAACCATTGTGGCTCCTGGTAACATCAATCATTGTGGCTCCTGGTAACATCAATCATTGTGGCTCCTGGCAACATCAATCATTGTGGCTCCTGGTAACATCAATCATTGTGGCTCCTGGTAACATCAATCATTGTGGCTCCTGGTAACATCAATCATTGTGGCTCCTGGCAACATCAATCATTGTGGCTCCTGGTAACATCAACCATTGTGGCTCCTGGTAACATCAATCATTGTGGCTCCTGGCAACATTAATCATTGTGACTCACTCCTACCCGAAGACTTACTCCTACCTGGGGACTTACTCCTACCCGGGGACTCCTACCTGGGGACTTACTTCTACCTGGGGACTTACTCCTACCTGGGGACTTACTCCTACCTGGGGACATGCTCCTACCCGAAGACTTACTCCTACCTGGGGACTTACTCCTACCTGGGGACTTACTCCTACCTGGGGACATACTCCTACCCGAAGACTTACTCCTACCTGGGGACTTACTCCTACCGGGGACTCACTCCTAATTAGGGACTTACTTCTACCCGGGGACTCACTCCTACCTGGGGACTTACTTCTACCTGGGGACTCACTCCTACCTGGGGACTTACTTCTACCTGGGGACTCACTCCTACCTGGGGACTTACTCCTACCTGGGGACTCATTTCTACCTGGGGACTCACTTCTACCTGGGGAGTCACTCCTACCGAGGGACTCACTCCAACCTGGGGACTTACTCCTACCTGGGGACTCATTCCAACCTGGGGACTTACTCCTACCCGGGGAGTCACTCCTACCTGGGGACTCATTCCTTCCTGGGGAGTCACTCATACCTGGGGACTCACTCTTATTTGAAAAATCTCCTACCTTGCCACTCACTCCTACCTAGGGACTCACTCCTACCTAGAGACTCACTCCTACCTGGGGACTTACTCTTACCTGGGGAGTCACTCCTACCTTGGGACTCACTCCTATCTGAGAAATCTCCTATCTTGGGGCTTACTCCTGCCTGGGGATTCACTTCTTCCTGGGGACTCACTCCTACCTGGAGACTCATTCCTATCTGGGGACTCACTCTTACCTGGGGACTCACTCCTACCTGGGGACTTACTCCTACCTGGGGACTCACTCTTATTTGGGGACTCACTCTTACATGGGGACTCACTCCTACATGGGGACTCACTCCTACCTGGGTACTCACTCTTACCTATGGAGTCACTCCTACCTGGGGAATCACTCCTACTTGGGACTCATTCCTTCTTGGGGAGTCACTCCTACATGGGGACTCACTCCTACCTGGGAACTCACTCTTACGTAGGGACACACTCCTACCTGGGAACTCACTCTTACATGGGTACTCAATCTTACCTAGGGAGTCACCCCTACTTGGGGATTCACTCCTACCTGGAGACTCACTCCTGCCTGGTTACTCACTCCTACCTGCATATTTATTCCTACTTGGAAACTCGCTCCTACAAGGGGACTCACTCCTACCTGGGGACTCACTCTTACCTGGGGACTCACTCCAACCTGGGGACTCACTCTTACCTGGGGACTCACTCCTACCTGGGGATTCACTCTTATCTTTGGAATCACTCTTACCTGGGGACTCACTCCAACCTGGGGACTCACTCTTACCTGGGGACTCACTCCAACCTGGGGACTCACTCTTACATGGGTACTCACTTTTACCTGGGGACTCACTCCTACCTGGGGACTCACTCTTACCTGGGGACTCACTCTTACTTGGGTACTCACTCTTACCTGGGTACTCACTCCTACCTGGGTACTCACTCCTACCTAAGTACTCACTCCTACCTGTGGTGTCATGCCTACCTGGGGAATCACTTCTACCTGGGGACTCACTTCTTCCTGGGGAGTCACTCCTACCTGGGGACTTACTCCTACCTGGGGACTCACTTTTTCCCGGGAACACACTCCTACCTGGGAACTCACTCTTACATGGGTACTCACTCTTACCTTGGGATTCACTCCAAACTGGGGACTCACTCCAACCTGGGGACTCATTCTTACCTGGGGACTCACTCCAACCTGGGGACTCACTTCTACTTGGGTACACACTTTTACCTGGGGACTCACTCCTACCTGGGGACTCACTCTTACCTGGGGACTCACTGTTACTTGGGTACTCACTCTTACCTGGGTACTCACTCTTACCTGTGGAGTCACTCCTATCTGGGGAATCACTCCTACCTGGGGACTCATTCCTTCCTGGGGAGTCACTCATACCTGGGGACTCACTCCTACCTGGGGACTCACTCTTATTTGAAAAATCTCCTACCTTGCCACTCACTCCTACCTAGGGACTCACTCCTACCTAGAGACTCACTCCTACCTGGGGACTTACTCTTACCTGGGGAGTCACTCCTACCTTGGGACTCACTCCTATCTGAGAAATCTCCTATCTTGGGGCTTACTCCTGCCTGGGGATTCACTTCTTCCTGGGGACTCACTCCTACCTGGAGACTCATTCCTATCTGGGGACTCACTCTTACCTGGGGACTCACTCCTACCTGGGGACTTACTCCTACCTGGGGACTCACTCTTATCTGGGGACTCACTCCTACCTGGGGACTCACTCCTACATGGGGACTCACTCCTACCTGGGTACTCACTCTTACCTATGGAGTCACTCCTACCTGGGGAATCACTCCTACTTGGGGACTCATTCCTTCTTGGGGAGTCACTCCTACATGGGGACTCACTCCTACCTGGGAACTCACTCTTACGTAGGGACACACTCCTACCTGGGAACTCACTCTTACATGGGTACTCAATCTTACCTAGGGAGTCACCCCTACTTGGGGATTCACTCCTACCTGGAGACTCACTCCGGCCTGGTTACTCACTCCTACCTGCATATTTATTCCTACTTGGAGACTCGCTCCTACAAGGGGACTCACTCCTACCTGGGGACTCACTCCTACCTGGGGTCTCACTCTTACCTGGGGACTCACTCCTAAGTGGGGACTCACTCCTACCTGGGGACTAAATCTTACCTGGGGAGTCACTCCTAAGTGGGGACTCACTCCTACCTGGGAACTAAATCTTACCTGGGGAGTCACTCCTATCTGGGGACTCATTCTTACAAGGGACTCACTCTTATCTGGGGACTCACTCTTACCTGGAGAGTCACTTCCCGCCAACTCACACACACAAACTACGAAGTTGGTACAACGTTCGAACAAGTTTTAACACCACCTAACCAGTTATAACAAGCAATAGCAAGTTGTAACAACGTTCTAATAAGTCATAAACACGTTAAGCCAAAATGTAACAGCTTTATTACAAGTTGTAACAAGCGGAAAATAAAGACAGTTACGGTTTGTGTTTCCAGGGTCCTACCTGGGGAGTCACTCCTACCTGGATAGTCACTCCTACCTGGGGACTCACTCTTCCCTGGGGGTCACTCCTACCTGGGGAGTCACTCCTACCTGGGGACTCATTCCTTCCTGGATACTCACTCCTACCTGGGGACTCACTCCTACCTGGGGACTTACTCTTACACAGGGAGTGACTCCTACCTGGGGACTCACTCTTATCTGGGGACTCACTCTTACTTGGGTACTCACTCTTACTTGGGTACTCACTCTTACCTGGGTACTCACTCCTACCTGGGTACTCACTCCTACCTGGGTACTCACTCCTACCTGTGGTGTCATGCCTACCTGGGGAATCACTTCTACCTGGGGACTAACTTCTTCCTGGGGAGTCACTCCTACCTGGGGACTTACTCCTACCTGGGGACCCACTTTTTCCCGGGAACACACTCCTACCTGGGAACTCACTCTTACATGGGTACTCACTCTTACCTGGGATTCACTCCAAACTGGGGACTCACTCCAACCTGGGGACTCATTCTTACCTGGGGACTCACTCCAACCTGGGGACTCACTCCAACCTGGGGACTCATTCTTACCTGGGGACTCAATCCAACCTGGGGACTCACTCTTACCTGGGGACTCACTGTTATTTGGGTACTCACTCCTACCTGGGTACTCACTCTTACCTGTGGAGTCACTCCTATCTGGGGAATCACTCCTACCTGGGGACTCATTCCTTCCTGGGGAGTCACTCATACCTGGGGGCTCACTCCTACCTGGGGACTCACTCTTATTTGAAAAATCTCCTACCTTGGCACTCACTCCTACCTAGGGACTCACTCCTACCTAGAGACTCACTCCTACCTGGGGACTTACTCTTACCTGGGGAGTCACTCCTACCTGGGGACTCCTATCTGAGAAATCTCCTATCTTGGGGCTTACTCCTGCCTGGGAATTCACTTCTTCCTGGGGACTCACTCCTACCTGGAGACTCATTCCTATCGGGGGACTCACTCTTACCTGGGGACTCACTCCTACCTGGGGACTTACTCCTACCTGGGGACTCACTCTTATCTGGGGACTCACTCCTACCTGGGGACTCATTCCTACATGGGGACTCACTCCTACATGGGGACTCACTCCTACCTGGGTTCTCACTCTTACCTGTGGAGTCACTCCTACCTGGGGAATCACTCCTACTTGGGGACTCATTCCTTCTTGGGGAGTCAATCCTACATGGGGACTCACTCCTACCTGCGAACTCACTCTTACGTAGGGACACACTCCTACCTGGGAACTCACTCTTACATGGGTACTCAATCTTACCTAGGGAGTACCCCTACTTGGGGATTCACTCCTACCTGGAGACTCACTCCTGCCTGGGGACTCACTCCTACCTGCATATTTATTCCTACCTGGAGACTCGCTCCTACAAGGGGACTCACTCCTACCTGGGGACTCACTCCTACCTGGGGACTCACTCCTACCTGGGGTCTCACTCTTACCTGGGGACTCACTCCTAAGTGGGGACTCACTCCTACCTGGGAACTAAATCTTACCTGGGGAGTCACTCCTCTCTGGGGACTCATTCTTACAAGGGACTCACTCTTATCTGGGGACTCACTCTTACCTGGAGAGTCACTTCCCGCCAAACACACACACAACTACGAAGTTGGTACAACGTTCGAACAAGTTTTAACACCACCTAACCAGTTATAACAAGCAATAGCAAGTTGTAACAACGTTCTAATACGTCATAAACACGTTAAGCCAAAATGTAACAGCTTTATTACAAGTTGTAACAAGCGGAAAATAGAGACAGTTACGGTTTGTCTTTCCAGGGTCCTACCTGGGGAGTCACTCCTACCTGGATAGTCACTCCTACCTGGGGACTCACTTCTACTTGGGGACTCACTCTTCCCTGGGGGGTCACTCCTACCTGGGGAGTCACTCCTACCTGGGGACTCATTCCTTCCTGGGTACTCACTCCTACCTGGGGACTCACTCCTACCTGGGGACTCACTCCTACCTGGGGACTTACTCTTACACAGGGAGTGACTCCTACCTGGGGACTCACTCTTGCCTGGAGACTCACTCCTATCTGGGGAATCTCCTACCTGAGGACTCTCTTCTACCTGAGGATTTTCCTACCCGGGGACTCCCTCCTACCTGGAGACTCACTTCTGCCTTTGGACTTACTCTTACCTGGGACTCACTCTTACCTGGGGACTCACTCCTACCTGGGTACTCACTCCTGCCTGAGGACTCACTCCTTCCTGGGGAATCACTCCTTCATTGGGGCTCACTCCTACCAGGGGTCTAACTCTTTCCTCGGGACTCACTCCTACCCGGGGAATGACTCCTATCTTGAGATTATCTTGAGATGACTTCGAGGCTTTAGTGTCCCCGCAACCCGGTCCTCGACCAGGCCTCCACCTCCAGGAAGCAGCCCGTGACAGCTGACTAACACCCAGGTACTTATTTTACTGCTAGGTAACAGGAGGCATAGGGTGAAAGAAACTCTGCCCATTGTTTCTCGCCGGCGCCTGGGATAGAACCCACGACAACAAGATCACAAGTCCAGCGTGCTGTCCGCTCAGCCGACCGGCTCCTACCTGGGGACTCACTCCTGCTTGGGAACTCACTCCTACCAGGGAATTCACTCTTAACTGGGGATTCACTCCTACCTGGGGACTCACTCTTACCTGGGCATTCACTCCTATCTGGAGACTCACTCCTGCCTGGGACTCACTCGTGCCTGGGGACTCAATCCTACCTGGGACTGACTCCTACCTGGGGACTCACTCCTACCTTGGAACTCATTCCTACCTGGGACTCACTCCTACCTGGGGACTCACTCCAACCTGGTATTACTCCTACCTGGCGACTCACTCCTACCTGGAGACCCACTCCTACCTGTGGACTCACTCCTATCTGAGAAATCTCCTTCCTGGGGACTTACTCCTGCCTGGGACTCACTCCTACCTGGGGAATCACTCTTACCTGGGGACTCTCTCCTACCTGGGGACTCACTCCTACCTGTGGAGTCACTCCTCCCTGGGGAATCACTCCTACTTGGGGACTCATTCCTTCTTGGGGAGTCACTCCTACATGGGGACTCACTCCTACCTGGGAACTCACTCCTACGTGGGGACACACTCCTACCTGGAGACCCACTCTTACCTGTGGACTCACTCCTATCTGAGAAATCTCCTTCCTGGGGACTTACTCCTGCCTGGGGACTCACTCCTACCTGGGGAATCACTCTTACCTGGGGACTCTCTCCTACCTGGGGACTCACTCCTATCTGGGGAGTCACTCCTACCTGGGGACTATTCCTACCTGGGGAATCACTCTTTCCTGGGGACTCAATTTTGCCTGAGGACTCTTTTTTGCTAATAGTGGAGTCAGTTCTACCTGGGGACTCACTCTTACCTGGGAGTCACTACT
>WNGS01128979.1:14310-30525 GCA_020271785.1 Procambarus virginalis
CTCTATTACGGTTCTGAAACGCCTTTTCCTTGAAGACTTTTTTTCACATTCCCCCACAGTTTCCATCTTCACCGATGGGTCTAAGTCTGCAGATGGTGTAGGCTACTCTGTTGTTTTTTCCTGACCACACCTATACGTGTCGCCTGCCTTCGGAGACTGGCATCTTCACTGCAGAACTTTATGCTATTCTCTATGCTCTTCGTCTCCTGCTTTCTCGCTGTCAATCCTCTTTTGAGGTTGTAGTTCACTTACTCTCGCAGTGCCCTCATGGGCTCTGGAGTCCTTTAATCCGGTCCATCCGGTGGTCGTCACGATTCAACATTGGCTGTTTCTTATCTCCAGTAGATTTAAAACTGTTGAATTTTGCTGGGTTTCCAGTCGTATTGGTGTCTCTTCAAATGAGCGTGCGGAAGCTGCCGCTAAGGAAGTTATCCGCACTTGTCCCATCTCCCGTAAAGGTATTCTTTATTCCGACTTTTACCCATCCTGGCCGGGGAGAATTTACTGGGCGCAAATCCTTAACTGTAGCCTCTGTTTAACTCAACAATAAAATGTGTACTTGGTTGTAACGACGATTCTTCGCGGCGGGGATCGTATTCCAGGGACCTGCCCGAAACGCTATGCATACTAGTGGCTGTGCAAGAATGTAACAACTCTTGTATATATCTCAAAAAAAAGTTATTCATTCCTCCATCCTTACTCGTTGGCAGAGTTGTTGGTCTTCTATTACTGGTAACAATCTGCGTACTCTTAAGGGAAGTATGTCCCTCTGACCTTCCTCCTACCGCTGTAACTGGCGATGGGAAACATCTCTGGCAAGGCTGCATATTGGCCATATGTGCTTAACTAATGGACACTTAATGGAGCGCCGCCCTGCTCCTTATTGTCCTAACTGCATTGCCCCTCTTCAGTTGTGCATATCCTTGTTGAATGTCCTGACTTCCAGGACGAGTGCATCTCTTGCGTTCTGACCGTCCCCCGCGGTCACTTTTTCCCGGATTGAATTCTTGGTGCATCAGATACTTTTGATATCGTTCGCCTTATGCGTTTCTGTTCTTGTATTGGCGTCCTCAGAGATATTTAGCGCCCTCTGATTATTCCGCACATCTGATGGTGCTTCATTGCCTTCCCAGCTTGGTGCCTTCTTTGATGATTACTTACTGTTTACTTTGATTACCACTCTGATCATAAGAGGTTTGGTGGAGAATTAAGTGAAATTATAAAATTTTTTAGCACTTATTAATTTGAGTTGTCAGTGGTTCATGAGAGTGATTTTTTAAATGGACTGAATTGTTAAATGAGTGATTGTTACCTCACATTGAGCTATCATTCCTAAAGATGTTAATGATTGACATTACTTTAAGCGTAGACGTAAATACCTGCCTAATTCACAATTTTTATAGTCAACATAAGAATCAAGGAAAGAGCAGAAAGCCTATTGGCCCATACGAGGCAGCTCCTAATTAAATCCATCCCGACACATTCTTATGTACATCTCACCGACGCGTCAAACAATGCACCGATCCCACGTGTACTATATTTTCCTGTAAATCAACAATTCTGTTTCTAGACCAGTATTTACCAAGGTCTTTCCTAAATTTAAATTTTTCTAGTTTATATCCATTGTTTCGAGTTCTATTTTGTGTTGATCCGTTTAAAACAGTATTTATATTCGTTCCGTTATACACTTTTATCCATTCGTACATTCCAATCATGTCACCCATTTTCTCTTGGTCTTTGTAGAGACTGCAGGTTTAAGCTTTCTTAATCTCTCTTCACTAGGAAGATTTCCAGTTCCTGGGATTACCATCGTCACCCGCGCTATAGAGCCGCCACCTGCAATCACTGAAATGACGCAGTTTACCTTCACGTGATGCATAGAAGCTTATAGCGTGACGTGGCACCACTGGCGGGCAGCACCACTGGTGGGCGGCACCACTGGTGGGCGGCACCACTGGTTGGCGGCACCACTGGTGGGCAGTAACACTGGTGGGCGGCACCACAGGCGGGCGGCACCACTGGCGGGCGGCACCACTGGCGGGCGGCACCACTGGCGGGCGGCACCACTGGCGGGCAGCACCACTGGTGGGCGGCACCACTGGTGGGCGGCACCACTGGCGGGCGACACCACTGGTGGGCATTACCACTGGTGGGCGGCACCGCAGGCGAGCGGCACCACTGGCAGGCGGCACCACTGGCAGGCGGCACCACTGGCGAGCGGCACCACTGGCAGGCGGCACCACTGGCGAGCGGCACCACTGGCGAGCGGCACCACTAGTGGGCGGCACCACTGGCGGGCGGCACCACTGGTAGGCGGCACCACTGGCGGGTTGCACCACTGGCGAGCGGCACCACTAGTGGGCGGCACCACTGGCAGGCGGCACCACTGGCGAGCGTCACCACTGGCGGGCGGGACCACTGGCGGGCGGCACCACTGGCGGGCGGCACCACTGGCGAGCTGCACCACTGGCGAGCTGCACCACTGGTGGGCGGCACCACTAGTGGGTGGCACCACTGGCGAGCTGCACCACTGGCGGGCGGCACCACTGGTGGGCGGCACCACTGGTGGGCGGCACCACTGGGGAGCTGCACCACTGGCGGGCTGCACCACTGGCGGGCGGCACCACTGGTGGGCGGCACCACTGGGGAGCTGCACCACTGGCGGGCGGCACCACTGGTGGGCGGCACCACTAGTGGGCGGCACCACTAGTGGGCGGCACCACTGGTGGGCGGCACCACTAGTGGGCGGCACCACTGGTGGGCGGCACCACTAGTGGGCGGCACCACTGGCGGGCGGCACCACTGGCGAGCTGCACCACTGGCGGGCGGCACCACTGGTGGGCGGCACCACTAGTGGGCGGCACCACTGGCGGGCGACACCACTGGCGGGCGGCACCACTGGTGGGCGGCACCACTAGTGGGCGGTACCACTGGTGGGCGGAACCACTGGCGGGCGGCACCACTGGTGGGCGGCACCACTAGTGGGCGGCACCACTAGTGGGCGGCACCACTGGCGGGCGGCACCACTGGCGGGCGGCACCACTGGCGGGCGGCACCACTGGCGGGCGGCACCACTGGTGGGCGGCACCACTAGTGGGCGGTACCACTGGTGGGCGGAACCACTGGCGGGCGGCACCACTGGCGGGCGGCACCACTGGTGGGCGGCACCACTAGTGGGCGGTACCACTGGTGGGCGGAACCACTGGCGGGCGGCACCACTGGTGGGCGGCACCACTAGTGGGCGGCACCACTAGTGGGCGGCACCACTGGCGGGCGGACCCTAAAGCCTCGAAGTCATCTCAAGATAATCTCAAGATAGGAGTCATTCCCCGGGTAGGAGTGAGTCCCAGGAAGGAGTGAGTCCTCAGGTAGGAGTGAGTACCCAGGCAGGAGTGAGTCCCCAGTTAAGAGTGAGTACCCAGGTAAGAGTGAGTCCCAGGTAAGAGTAAGTCCAAAGGCAGGAGTGAGTCTCCAGGTAGGAGGGAGTCCCCGGGTAGGAAAATCCTCAGGTAGAAGAGAGTCCTCAGGTAGGAGATTCCCCAGATAGGAGTGAATCTCCAGGCAAGAGTGAGTCCCCAGGTAGGAATCACTCCCTGTGTAAGAGTAAGTCCCCAGGTAGGAGTGAGTCCCCAGGTAGGAGTGAGTACCCAGGAAGGAATGAGTCCTTAGGTAGGAGTGACTTCCCAAGAAGGAATGAGTCCCCAAGTAGGAGTGATTCCCCAGGTAGGAGTGACTCCACAGGTAAGAGTGAGTCCCCAGGTAGGAGTGATTCCCCAGATAGGAGTGACTCCACAGGTAAGAGTGAGTACCCAGGTAAGAGTGAGTACCCAAGTAAGAGTGAGTCCCCAGGTAAGAGTGAGTCCCCAGGTAAGAAAGAGTCCCAAGGTAAGAGTGAGTACCCATGTAAGAGTGAGTCCCCAGGTAAGAGTGAGTCCCCAGATAAGAGTGAATCCCCAGGTAGGAGTGAGTCCCCAGGTAAGAGTCCCTTCCCAAGTAGAGTGACTCCCCGGTAGGAGTGACTCCCCAGGTAAGAATGAGTCCCGGGTAGAAGTGACTCCCCAGGTAGGAGTGAGTCCCCAGGTAAGAATGAGTCCCCGGGTAGAAGTGACTCCCCAGGTAAGAGTGACTCCCTGGGTACGAGTGAGTCCCCAGGTAGGAGTGAGTTCCAAGGTAGGAGTGACTCCATAGGTAGGAGTGAGTCCCCAGGTAGAAGTGACTCCCCAGGTAGGAGTGACTCCCCAGGTAAGAGTGAGTCCCCAGGTAGGAGTGAGTCCCAAGTTAAGAGTGAGTCTCCAGTTAAGGGTGAGTCCCGAGGTAGGAATGAGTCCCCAGGTAGGAGTGACTCTTCAGGTAAGAGTGATTCCCCAGGTAGGAGTGAGTCCCCAGTAAGTAGTGACTCCCCAGGTAAGAGTGAGTCCCCAGGTAGAACTGACTCCGCCATTAGCAAAAAGAGTCCTCAGGCAAAATTGAGTCCCCAGGAAAGAGTGACTCCCCAGGTAGGATTGAGTCCCAAAGTAAGAGTGAGTCCTCAGTTAGTAGTGACTCCCCAGGTAAGATTGAGTCCCCAGGTAAGAGTGATTCCCCAGGTAGGAATGAGTCCCCAGGTAGGAGTGACTCCCCAGATAGGAGTGAGTCTCCAGGTAGGAGAGAGTCCCCAGGTAAGAGTGATTCCCCAGGTAGGAGTGAGTCCCCAGGCAGGAGTAAGTCCCCAGGAAGGAGATTTCTCAGAGAGGAGTGAGTCCACAGGTAAGAGTGGGTCTCCAGGTAGGAGTGTGTCCCCACGTAAGAGTGAGTTCCCAGGTAGGAGTGAGTCCCCATGTAGGAGTGACTCCCCAAGAAGGAATGAGTCCCAAGTAGGAGTGATTCCCCAGGTAGGAGTGACTCCACAGGTAGGAGTGAGTACCCAGGTAGGAGTGAGTCCCCATGTAGGAGTGACTCCCCAGATAGGAGTGAGTCCCCAGGTAGGAGAGAGTCCCCAGGTAAGAGTGATTCCCCAGGTAGGAGTGAGTCCCCAGGCAGGAGTAAGTCCCCAGGAAGGAGATTTCTCAGATAGGAGTGAGTCCACAGGTAGGAGTGGGTCTCCAGGTAGGAGTGAGTCGCCAGGTAGGAGTAATACCCAGGTTGGAGTGAGTCCCCAGGTAGGAGTGAGTCCCCAGGAAGGAATGAGTTCCCAGGTAGGAGTGACTCCCCAGGTAAGAGTGACTTCCTGGGTACGAGTGAGTCCCCGGATAAGAGGGAATCTTTAGGTAGGAGTGAGTCCCCGGGTAAGAGTGAGTCCCCGGGTAGGAGTGACTCCCCAGGTAGGAGTGAGTCCCCGAGTAGGAGTGATTCCCGGCTAGGAGTGACTCCCCAGGTAGGAGTGAGTTCATAGGTAGGAGTGACTCCATAGGAGTGAGTCCCCAGATAGGAGTGACTCCCCAGGTAGAAGTGACTCCCCAGGTAGGAGTGACCCCAGGAAGAGTGAGTCCCCAGGTAGGAGTGAGTCCCCAGTAAGTAGTGACTCCCCAGGTAGGAGTGAGTCCCCATGTAGGAGTGACTCCCCAGAAGGAATGAGTCCCCAAGTAGGAGTGATTCCCCAGGTAGGAGTGACTCCACAGGTAGGAGTGAGTACCCAGGTAGGAGTGAGTCCCCATGTAGGAGTGACTCCCCAGATAGGAGTGAGTCCCCAGGTAGGAGAGAGTCCCCAGGTAAGAGTGATTCCCCAGGTAGGAGTGAGTCCCCAGGCAGGAGTAAGTCCCAGGAAGGAGATTTCTCAGATAAGAGTGAGTCCACAGGTAGGAGTGGGTCTCCAGGTAGGAGTGAGTCGCCAGGTAGGAGTAAATACCCAGGTTGGAGTGAGTCCCCAGGTAGGAGTGAGTCCCCAGGAAGGATGAGTTCCCAGGTAGGAGTGACTCCCCAGGTAAGAGTGACTCCCTGGGTACGAGTGAGTCCCCGGATAAGAGGGAATCTTTAGGTAGGAGTGAGTCCCCGGGTAAGAGTGAGTCCCGGGTAGGAGTGACTCCCCAGGTAGGAGTGAGTCCCCGAGTAGGAGTGATTCCCGGGTAGGAGTGACTCCCCAGGTAGGAGTGAGTTCATAGGTAGGAGTGACTCCATAGGTAGGAGTGAGTCCCCAGATAGGAGTGACTCCCCAGGTAGAAGTGACTCCCCAGGTAGGAGTGACTCCCCAGGAAAGAGTGAGTCCCCAGGTAGGAGTGAG
Organism: Procambarus virginalis; assembly: GCA_020271785.1. NCBI lineage: Eukaryota > Metazoa > Arthropoda > Malacostraca > Decapoda > Cambaridae > Procambarus > Procambarus virginalis. Next base: position 20,507 of record WNGS01128979.1, read on the forward strand.
TCCCAAGTTAAGAGTGAGTCTCCAGTTAAGGGTGAGTCCTGAGGTAGGAATGAGTCCCCAGGTAGGAGTGACTCTTCAGGTAAGAGTGATTCCCCAGGTAGGAGTGAGTCCCCAGTAAGTAGTGACTCCCCAGGTAAGAGTGAGTCCCCAGGTAGAACTGACTCCGCCATTAGCAAAAAAGAGTCCTCAGGCAAAATTGAGTCCCCAGGAAAGAGTGATTCCCCAGGTAGGAATGAGTCCCCAGGTAGGAGTGACTCCCAGATAGGAGTGAGTCCCCAGGTAGGAGAGAGTCCCCAGGTAAGAGTGATTCCCCAGGTAGGAGTGAGTCCCCAGGCAGGAGTAAGTCCCCAGGAAGGAGATTTCTCAGAGAGGATCGAGTGAGTCCACAGGTAAGAGTGGGTCTCCAGGTAGGAGTGTGTCCCCACGTAAGAGTGAGTTCCCAGGTAGGAGTGAGTCCCCATGTAGGAGTGACTCCCCAAGAAGGAATGAGTCCCCAAGTAGGAGTGATTCCCCAGGTAGGAGTGACTCCACAGGTAGGAGTGAGTACCCAGGTAGGAGTGAGTCCCCATGTAGGAGTGACTCCCCAGATAGGAGTGAGTCCCCAGGTAGGAGAGAGTCCCCAGGTAAGAGTGATTCCCCAGGTAGGAGTGAGTCCCCAGGCAGGAGTAAGTCCCCAGGAAGGAGATTTCTCAGATAGGAGTGAGTCCACAGGTAGGAGTGGGTCTCCAGGTAGGAGTGAGTCGCCAGGTAGGAGTAAATACCCAGGTTGGAGTGAGTCCCCAGGTAGGAGTGAGTCCCCAGGTAGGAATGAGTTCCCAGGTAGGAGTGAGTCCCCAGGTAGGAGTCAGTCCCCAGGTAGGATTGAGTCCCCAGGCACGAGTGAGTCCCCAGGCAGGAGTGAGTCTCCAGATAGGAGTGAATGCCCAGGTAAGAGTGAGTCCCCAGGTAGGAGTGAATCCCCAGTTAAGAGTGAATTCCCTGGTAGGAGTGAGTTCCCAAGCAGGAGTGAGTCCCCAGGTATGAGCCGGTCGGCCGAGCGGACAGCACGCTGGACTTGTGATCTTGTTGTCGTGGGTTCTATCCCAGGCGCCGGCGAGAAACAATGGGCAGAGTTTCTTTCACCCAATGCCTCCTGTTACCTAGCAGTAAAATAAGTACCTGGGTGTTAGTCAGCTGTCACGGGCTGCTTCCTGGGGGTGGAGGCCTGGTCGAGGACCGGGTTGCGGGGACACTAAAGCCTCGAAGTCATCTCAAGATAATCTCAAGATAGGAGTCATTCCCCGGGTAGGAGTGAGTCCCCAGGAAAGAGTTAGTCCCCTGGTAGGAGTGAGCCCCAATGAAGGAGTGATTCCCCAAGAAGGAGTGAGTCCTCAGGCAGGAGTGAGTACCCAGGTAGGAGTGAGTCCCCAGGTAGGAGGGAGTCCCCGGGTAGGAAAATCCTCAGGTAGAAGAGAGTCCTCAGGTAGGAGATTCCCAGATAGGAGTGAGTCTCCAGGCAAGAGTGAGTCCCCAGGTAGGAGTCACTCCCTGTGTAAGAGTAAGTCCCCAGGTAAGAGTGAGTCCCCAGGTTGGAGTGAGTCCCCAGGTAAGAATGAGTCCCCAGGTTGGAGTGAGTCCCCAGGTTGGAGTGAGTCCCCAGGTAAGAATGAGTCCCCAGGTTGGAGTGAGTCCCCAGTTTGGAGTGAATCCCAAGGTAAGAGTGAGTACCCATGTAAGAGTGAGTTCCCAGGTAGGAGTGTGTTCCCGGGAAAAAGTGAGTCCCCAGGTAGGAGTAAGTCCCCAGGTTGGAGTGACTCCCCAGGAAGAAGTTAGTCCCCAGGTAGAAGTGATTCCCCAGGTAGGCATGACACCACAGGTAGGAGTGAGTACCCAGGTAGGAGTGAGTCCCCAGGTAGGAGTCACTCCCTGTGTAAGAGTAAGTCCCCAGGTAAGAGTGAGTCCCCAGGTTGGAGTGAGTCCCCAGGTAAGAATGAGTCCCCAGGTTGGAGTGAGTCCCCAGGTTGGAGTGAGTCCCCAGGTAAGAATGAGTCCCCAGGTTGGAGTGAGTCCCCAGTTTGGAGTGAATCCCAAGGTAAGAGTGAGTACCCATGTAAGAGTGAGTTCCCAGGTAGGAGTGTGTTCCCGGGAAAAAGTGAGTCCCCAGGTAGGAGTAAGTCCCCAGGTAGGAGTAAGTCCCCAGGTTGGAGTGACTCCCCAGGAAGAAGTTAGTCCCCAGGTAGAAGTGATTCCCAGGTAGGCATGACACCACAGGTAGGAGTGAGTACCCAGGTAGGAGTGAGTACCAGGTAGGAGTGAGTACCCAGGTAAGAGTGAGTACCCAAGTAAGAGTGAGTACCCAAGTAAGAGTGAGTCCCCAGGTAAGAGTGAGTTCCCAGGTAGGAGTCACTCCCTGTGTAAGAGTAAGTCCCCAGGTAGGAGTGAGTCCCCAGGTAGGAGTGAGTATCCAGGAAGGAATGAGTCCCCAGGTAGGAGTGACTCCCCAGGTAGGAGTGACCCCCCAGGGAGAGTGAGTCCCCAGGTAGGAGTGACTCCCCAGGTAGGACCCTGGAAACACAAACCGTAACTGTCTTTATTTTCCGCTTGTTACAACTTGTAATAAAGCTGTTACATTTTGGCTTAACGTGTTTATGACGTATTAGAACGTTGTTATAACTTGCTATATTGGTTGTTATAACTGGTTAGGTGGTGTTAAAACTTGTTCGAACGTTGTACCAACTTCGTAGTTTGTGTGTGTGTTTGGCGGGAAGTGACTCTCCAGGTAAGAGTGAGTTACCAGATAAGAGTGAGTCCCTTGTAAGAATGAGTCCCCAGATAGGAGTGACTCCCCAGGTAAGATTTAGTCCCCAGGTAGGAGTGAGTCCCCACTTAGGAGTGAGTCCCCAGGTAAGAGTGAAACCCCAGGTAGGAGTGAGTCCCCAGGTAGGAGTGAGTCCCTTGTAGGAGCGAGTCTCCAGGTAGGAATAAATATGCAGGTAGGAGTGAGTAACCAGGCAGGAGTGAATCTCCAGGTAGGAGTGAATCCCCAAGTAGGGGTGACTCCCTAGGTAAGATTGAGTACCCATGTAAGAGTGAGTTCCCATGTAAGAGTGAGTTCCCAGGTAGGAGTGTGTCCCTACGTAAGAGTGAGTTCGCAGGTAGGAGTGAGTCCCCATGTAGGAGTGACTCCCCAAAAAGGAATGAGTCCCCAAGTAGGAGTGATTCCCCAGGTAGGAGTGACTCCATAGGTAAGAGTGAGTACCCAGGTAGGAGTGAGTCCCCATGTAGGAGTGAGTCCCCATGTAGGAGTGAGTCCCCAGATAAGAGTGAGTCCCCAGGTAGGAGTAAGTCCCCAGGTAGGAGTGAGTCCCCAGGTAGGAGTGACTCCCCAGGTAAGAGTAAGTCCCCAGGTAGGAGTGAGTCTCTAGGTAGGAGTGAGTCCCTAGGTAGGAGTGAGTGCCAAGGTAGCAGATTTTTCAAATAAGGGTGAGTCCCCAGGTATGAGTGACTCCCCAGGAAGGAATGAGTCCCCAGGTAGGAGTGATTCCCCAGATAGGAGTGACTCCACAGGTAAGAGTGAGTACCCAGGTAAGAGTGAGTACCCAAGTAACAGTGAGTCCCCAGGTAAGAGTGAGTCCCCAGGTAGGAGTGAGTCCCCAGGTAAAAGTGAGTACCCAAGTAGAAGTGAGTCCCCAGGTTGGAGTGAGTCCCCAGGTAAGAATGAGTCCCCAGGTTGGAGTGAGTTCCCAGTTTGGAGTGAATCCCAAGGTAAGAGTGAGTACCCAGGTAAAAGTGAGTACCCATGTAAGAGTGAGGCCCAGGTTGGAGTGAGTCCCCAGGTAAGAGTGAGTCCCCAGGTTGGAGTGAGTCCCCAGGTAAGAGTGAGTCCCCAGATAAGAGTGAATCCCCAGGTAGGAGTGAGTCCCCAGGTAAGAGTCCCTTCCCAGGTAGGAGTGACTCCCCGGGTAGGAGTAAGTCCCCAGGTAGGAGTGAGTCCCCAGGTAGAAGTGAGTCCCTGGGTAGGAATGAGTCCCCCGGTAGGAGTAAGTCCCCAGGTAGGAGTGAGTCCCTGGGTAGGAGTGAGTCCCCAGGTAGGAGTAAGTCCCCAGGTAGGAGTGAGTCCCTGGGTAGGAGTGACTCCCCAGGTAGGAGTGAGTCCCCAGGTAGGAGTGACTCCCCAGGTAGAAGTGAGTCCCCAGGTAGGAATGAGTCCCCCGGTAGGAGTAAGTCCCCAGGTAGGAGTGAGTCCCCAGGTATAAGTAAGTCCCCAGGTAGGAGTGAGTCCCCGGGTAGGAGTAAGTCCCCAGATAGGAGTAAGTCTTCGGGTAGGAGTATGTCCCCAGGCAGGAGTAAGTCCCCAGGTAGGAGTAAGTCCCCAGGTAGAAGTAAGTCCCCAGGTAGGAGTGAGTCCCCAGGTAGAAGTAAGTCCCCAGGTAGGAGTGAGTCCCCAGGTAGAAGTAAGTCCCCAGGTAGGAGTAAGTCCCCAGGTAGAAGTAAGTCCCCAGGTAGGAGTAAGTCCCCAGGTAGAAGTAAGTCCCCAGGTAGGAGTGAGTCCCCAGGTAGAAGTAAGTCCCCAGGTAGAAGTAAGTCCCCAGGTAGGAGTGAGTCCCCAGGTAGAAGTAAGTCCCCGGGTAGGAGTAAGTCTTCGGGTAGGAGTATGTCCCCAGGTAGGAGTGAGTCCCCGGGTAGGAGTAAGTCCCCAGGTAGGAGTAAGTCTTCGGGTAGGAGTATGTCCCCAGGTAGGAGTAAGTCCCCAGGTAGGAGTAAGTCCCCAGGTAGAAGTAAGTCCCCAGGTAGGAGTAAGTCTTCGGGTAGGAGTATGTCCCCAGGTAGGAGTGAGTCCCCGGGTAGGAGTAAGTCCCCAGGTAGGAGTAAGTCTTCGGGTAGGAGTATGTCCCCAGGTAGGAGTAAGTCCCCAGGTAGGAGTAAGTCCCCAGGTAGAAGTAAGTCCCCAGGTAGGAGTAAGTCCCCAGGTAGAAGTAAGTCCCCAGGTAGGAGTAAGTCCCCAGGTAGAAGTAAGTCCCCAGGTAGGAGTGAGTCCCCGGGTAGGAGTAAGTCTTCGGGTAGGAGTGAGTCACAATGATTGATGTTACCATGAGCCACAATGGTTGATGTTACCAGGAGCCACAATGGTTGATGTTACCAGGAGCCACAATGATTGATGTTACCAGGAGCCACAATGGTTGATGTTACCATGAGCCACAATGATTGATGTTACCAGGAGCCACAATGGTTGATGTTACCAGGAGCCACAATGATTGATGTTACCAGGAGCCACAATGATTGATGTTACCAGGAGCCACAATGGTTGATGTTACCAGGAGCCACAATGGTTGATGTTACCAGGAGCCACAATGATTGATGTTACCAGGAGCCACAATGATTGATGTTACCAGGAGCCACAATGGTTGATGCTGCCAGAAGCCACAATGATTGATGTTACCAGGAGCCACAATGGTTGATGTTACCAGGAGCTACAATGATTGATGTTACCAGGAGCCACAATGATTGATGTTACCAGGAGCCACAATGGTTGATGTTGCCAGGAGCCACAATGATTGATGCTGCCAGGAGCCACAGTGATTGATGCTGACAGGAGCCCCAAAGACCCATCAAGAACAAAGAAGACACCGACGGAAGGGGCGCCAAGGGCTTTCATGGGGACCCACTCTGTGGTCTCCGCGGCGTGCCTTAGCTTCCAGCAATGGGGCGCTGGAATCGATGGACGTGTCCCAACGGGTACTGCCGCTATTTCCTACATATCTTCCGGCATGTTTAGGATATGCTTGGTTAACGGAGAATATGTTGGGTTTGTGTAGATATGATATGATTTTTGAGGATGTGCTTTGACAACGGGAACATGTTGGGATGTTGAGGATATGTTTGGATAGCAGGAATAGGTTGGGTTGTTGAGGATATATTAGGATGAATGGAAAGAACACGTTTGAGAGCCTGCCACAGGTTCGTTCACATCCGGCGAGGCGTGTACAGCGAGGGGAGTGTGAATAGCAGATTAGAATATATATATTCTGTTAACAAATGCTTTTTAATATTACAGATTCCCATTTCTTGACCATCCTGCATGAGTACTTCATTTTGGCCAGATTTTTCGTTATATGTGTACGTTATTGTATTGTGTCTCGAGAAAAGACCGTAAAATATCAGAAGAGAAAAAAGATATGCGAAAGAGTTTTGGAAAAGGTTAAGGATGAGCGGTTTAACGCGTGCGGGGAAAAAATAACAATCTATTTGAGGTTCCTCCTGTAATCCAGATTCCGAGGTGGGAGTTGCGTGACCCCCGTGATTCCAGGCTGTGGCGCGCTGAGGTTCAGCATGGAGGCTGCCTGGGCCGGGAGCGCTGAGTCCTGGAGCAGACGCTGCTGGGCCGCCGACGGGGCCGCACGCTCTCCTCCAGTCTCCGTTTTCTGTGAGTGGCGCCGCCGATCGCAACCTCGTGTTCTCCATTAAAACCTTAAAGAAACTAGAACAAAAGCTTTGCTTATATCGTCGTTATGGATAATTAACGACTAATTTTATTTAGCAGTTACTGTATATAAATATACACGTTACAGCTGAAAAGTTGTCAATGTTATGGTGCGCGGTACGACACGTGACCGGCCAGGTGGTGAAGGGGAACGGAACTAGTTAACGGCGGAGTGTAGTATCACAGGTCAGTAGGCCTCTTGTGACGGCAGGGAACACGCCGCTGTATACCAACAAGGCCAGCAACACCTACACATACACCTTGAGATATACTCTCTGGGTCAAGGTCTACACTTTGGTTACTTTCACAAGAAAAAAAATATATGTTTCCTATACAGGAAATACATAACGTTTTGATGACTGCAGGGAAACAAAAGTGAATCTACCAGTGAGTGAATCCTACGCGGACACACACCTGTTGAGCCACATACCTGACTCCACACCCAAAGTTGAAAAATACAAAATATTCGTCTTGTGTTATCGAGGAGGACACGAAGCCAGCGCCAGGGAGAGACAATGAGGCGGCCAGCCGTAGCCTCGCCTCCCTGCTGGCTCCTCTCCACGCTCCTCCTCCTCCTGACAAATGGTAAGTAAATACCTCTTACGATTTCCCCCATTACACGCTCGTCATATTAAGAGTGGTTTGCTTTGCGTGAACGAAGTAATCCGAAATTACTCAAATTTGCATATCTGGAATTTGGCGCAAAGAAAATAGGAAAAGAAAATATAATTATAAATTTCGAGAATAAATTGAATCATCGGGAAAATTTTGAGAAGACGAATGTCAGCTTGAAGAAATATTACTGGTAATGAGCAAAGTTGCTCAAGAGTTACATTACAAGAGTCATTATGGCAGTCAGGCTCTGTGAGTCTGCCAGGGTCTGCCTCTGCTGGGGCTCACTGTTGTCTGCCCCCCCCCCTCGTGTAGCTCTGCTGGAGCTCACTATTATCTGCCCCCCTCCACGTGTAGCTCTGCTGGGGCTCACTGTTGTCTGCCCGCCCCCCCCCCCCCCTCGTGTAGCTCTGCTGGAGCTCACGATTATCTGCCCCCCTCCACGTGTAGTTCTGCTGGGACTCACTGATGTCTGCCTCCACGTGTAGTTCTGCTGAGGCTCACAGATGTCTGCCTCCTCGTGTAGCTCTGCTGGGGCTCACTGATGTCTGCCTCCACGTGTAGCTCTGCTGGGGCTCATTAGTGTTATGCTTCTCATGACATTTTGGCTGCTGAGAGGTACTTGTTGAGCAGCTTACACATGAGTGTGTGTGAAGGTGAGGCTGGTGTAGTGAACTGGTCACTCTTGCCTGCTGGTCACTCTTGCCTGCTGGTCACTCTTGCCTGCTGGTCACTCTTGCCTGCTGGTCACTCTTGCCTGCTGGTCACTCTTGCCTGCTGGTCCTCTTGCCTGCTGGTCACTCTTGCCTGCTGGTCACTCTTGCCTGCTGGTCACTCTTGCCTGCTGGTCACTCTTGCCTGCTGGTCACTCTTGCCTGCTGGTCACTCTTACCTGCTGGTCACTCTTACCTGCTGGTCACTCTTGCCTGCTGGTCACTCTTACCTGCTGGTCACTCTTACCTGCTGGTCACTCTTACCTGCTGGTCACTCTTACCTGCTGGTCACTCTTGCCTGCTGGTCACTCTTACCTGCTGGTCACTCTTACCTGCTGGTCACTCTTGCCTGCTGGTCACTCTTACCTGCTAGTTTGTGTTGATGCCTCCTTAGGCTGAGTCATCCCTGTTATCAGTGTCTGTTGTATCCTCTGTTGCATTGTTAAGCTGGTCGCTGCCACTAGTTCTCCGTCTTCTACCCTCTGTTGCCACAGTTGCTTCATTAGGTGCTGTTTCCGCCATTTTCTGGTCACCTTGCATCTATCATTTGGTTTTCCTCTGTGAATCTCTTTGCTGCTTCCCGTTCCTCCTCAGACAAGGCCTGTCTAACAAACCATGCGTGCTACTAGCCCTCATTTGTAAAGTATCTCAGCCAGTATACTCTGCTGCCAATGGGGTGCCGTTCATAACAATAATCTTCACTGGTAAATTCTTCCTCACTGAACCTTAGCTTGGCTGCAGAAATACTCCATTTCACTTGTTGCATCTCCCGTCTGAATGTTGTGTAGCATTTGTTATTATATTGTGGTCTTTCTCCATATTTGTCTAGTGTCTCCCTGAGGCTGTGTGAGGGTCCATGTTGCCACCGCTCTCAGCCTCTGTAGCTGCTGCCTCTACACCTGGTCACCCGGCTAGTGTGGAGAGCCTCTACACCTGGTCACCCGGCTAGTGTGGAGAGCCTCTACACCTGGTCACCCGGCTAGTGTGGAGAGCCTCTACACCCGGTCACCCGGCTAGTGTGGAGAGCCTCTACACCTGCTCACCCGGCTAGTGTGGAGAGCCTCTACACCTGGTCACCCAGCTAGTGTGGAGAGCCTCTACACCTGCTCACCCGGCTAGTGTGGAGACCCTCTACACCTGCTCACCCAGCTAGTGTGGAGAGCCTCTACACCTGGTCACCCAGCTAGTGTGGAGAGCCTCTACACCTGCTCACCCGGCTAGTGTGGAGACCCTCTACACCTGCTCACCCAGCTAGTGTGGAGAGCCTCTACACCTGCTCACCCAGCTAGTGTGGAGAGCCTCTACACCTGGTCACCCAGCTAGTGTGGAGAGCCTCTACACCTGGTCACCCAGCTAGTGTGGAGAGCCTCTACACCTGGTCACCCAGCTAGTGTGGAGAGCCTCTACACCTGGTCACCCAGCTAGTGTGGAGAGCCTCTACACCTGGTCACCCAGCTAGTGTGGAGAGCCTCTACACCTGCTCACCCAGCTAGTGTGGTGAGCCTCTACCACTCTACTCCCTGTTATCTTCTTTACATTTCAATTTTTTGCTGCTTTAGCGTAGTTTTTGTCTGATCTTAATCCTCAAGTCTGTTTAATTCTCTGTTTGTTTAATTCTCTCCACTGTTATCCTAGTCATTTAAATTATTGCCTTCCCCTTCCTCGTGCACCATTTCCATTCTTTTGTATAACCTATTCACACTTGCCTCTCTTTGGAGGTTTATTTCCTTCAGTTCTTCTGCTTGATTCAAAGTTGTAATGTAGAGTTTGTTACTCGTGTCAAGTCTTACCTTTTGGTCTTCAATAACCTTATTCTTCTGTTATAATTGTAATTTTTTGTTCTCTTGTAATTCTTGACGCTGCCATCCCCTCTCCTTCACCTCCTCCTCCTAGTTAATCCATGCTTTCTTAACCTCTTGTGTGTAATGACCTGCCCATGCTCCTCATTCGTGCATTCCTCTATGCCGTGAAGCTCTTCCATACAGCTGGGTGTACAGCCCTAAGGCCGCTCCCTATCACTCTGAGCCTTCCCTCTTAGCTCTCCCTACGAGACTCTAGCAACACAACAGGGATACTAACTTTGTGTGGCTTGCCATAATTGCATAATGACTCGCCCCTCCATCGGACACTGATGGGTCTGGTGGGAAGCTCCTTCGTGCGATGTCCTAACTTCCTGCTCCACTTTTGAATAATGCAATGGCGGTGGCTGCTACTGTCGGCCGCGTCTGTGTGTG
>WNGS01128979.1:33066-49046 GCA_020271785.1 Procambarus virginalis
CAAAACCACTGCACCACAGCCCACTAGAACAAGCAAACATTCTCCTTGAAGTGGGCACTAACATCAAGCTACAGCTCACTCCCAATTAACATACAGCACAAACTTAATGACACACGCCCCAACAGACAACGAACCATCAATCTTGCCTGTACAGCTATCGACGTGTCGGACCTTAATGATGAACTGAATGGGAATATAAATCATGCACTAAAGATGGGAAATCAACTGCTCTGGAGAGGACGGTATTACTTACAGTCTACTGAGATTAGTCTCACAAGTACCAGGTAATCCACTGTTAGTGTTGTACAGAATGAGTTTACGTGAAGGAGTATTACCTGATGCTTGGACAAAGAGTGTCATTGTTCCCATCCCAAACCCACTCAGATAATTATAGACCCATATCTCTAACATCGTGTGTCTGTAAAGTGCTTGAACGTATTGTTCTTAACAGACTCGTGAGTATACAGGGGCACCTGTCACCCCAACTGTTTGGATTTATGCCTGGGCTCAGTACACAACACTGTTTTGCTGAATACTTCGCACATATTGAAGCTTCCCCTCAAACAGTCTTCATCGACCTAGCAGCAGCTTTTGATACAGCAAACAGAGAAATCATACTGGAACAGCTTGCCGAGCTGGGAATACAAGGAAAATTACTGAAATGGATAAAGGGCTATTTGTCTAATCGAACAGCATATGTTTTGTTTAATGGTGTTAAAAGCACAGAGAGCAAACACTGTGAACTGGGAACTCCACAAGGAGGGGTCCTCAGCCCCTTGTTGTTCAACGTTCTGATGCATAAACTTATTAAAGATCTTCTAACTAACAATGAAGACACTGTCATTTGTTATGCTGATGATATATGTTTACAGGCTGCCTCCGAGCCTAGAATGCAAGTTCTGCTCGATGCTTTTGCTATAGAGCTGAGGATTGTGGCCTCCTTATCTCTGTACAGAAAACTCGTGTCCTCATTCCATGTGGTATTCCACCAGCCAATTATCATATAGATGGGCGAGCACTTGAGAACTGCGAGTCTTACAGATACCTTGGTGTCCCTATTAACGACCCTGGGTACCTTTCTTCTCTCAAGAGCAGACAATGGGAGAGATTAAAGTCCTTACGGGTCCTTGTTGGTGTCAATCATGGAATCAACGTGAGACTTGCTAGAATGTTTTATGTATAATTTATACGCTCTGTGATTGACTACAATGCTCTACATCTCACACTGTATACTGACAAAGAGCTGAAATCTCTTTAAACCTTGCAAAATGAAGCTATGCGTCTCATCCTTGGGGCTCCAAAGTCCACGAGAATAGTTAATATGAGAGCAGAGTTAAAATTACCTACCATAAGTGAGAGAATTTTGTCTATTAGCACAGTTTTCGGCGTGAAGGCATTGAGTAGATCTAGACAACACATGAAGTTTCAAGCTAAGCTTTCCAATATGCTGCACTCACCTGAGGTCTATAGAAGAAGAACGAAATCTGATTATGTATTTTGGTTCTACAAAGTAGCCAACTCCATCAAAATATTAAATATGTACCAACTCAATTAATGATTAATCAACCAATTACACCATGGGATAACTGGGATCTATCAGTTGATTTTGTAAATGCGCCCAAGAAAGATAGTGTGCACTCTACATTATTAAAACAGTTAACACTGAAAAGCATCACTGAAAGTACTCAGAGTATGGGTAACGATGTGTATCAGTGCTATACCGACGGCTCTGTAGAAGAGGGTGGACGATGTACCGGATGTGCATGCAATATATTTGAACAATCTTCTCTCGTACATACAGCAATGAAGCGCGTCAATGACTGGGCAAGTACAACTCAAACCGAACTTGCAGGCTTCCCTGCAAGAACCTTGCAGGAACTTGCAGGAACCTTCCCACTGAATTTTTAAAAGACGAAGGCAGTGGACTTATATACTGTGACTCGCAGAGTGCACTCCTGGCATTGAACGCACATAGTAGTGACACCCATAAAATAGTCAGTGATATTCGAATGAATGTTTTAGCTGCTAAAGAAAACAGATTTGAAATTAAATTCCAATGGATACCATCACATGTTGGCATCTCAAGGCATGACATTGTTGATATGCTTCAAAAGACAGCCTGTAGAAAACCAGTGGTAGAAATTGATATGGGTGTTTCATTAGCAGTGACAAAGAGAATACTTAAACAAATATCTAATGAAGATCTCACCGACCTAACAAATTCACAAATACCTGAAAGTTGTAGCATTAAATATTATGATAGATATCGTGAGGAGACATTCACATATGGGACTAATAGAACAAGAACCCGGCAATGTGATATTATAGTGGCCAGAATTCGCCTGAGATATAGACGTATCTGGCAGCTTTCTCAAAACCCAAATGTCGAGTACACAATGTGTCAACTTTGTGAAAGAGAAAACATGCACTCTCTTGAACATTATATTGTAGAATGTCCCATAGTGTCTGACTTTCGCCCTCCTGGGCTGAGGTATGCTGAACTGTGTAATTACTATATGAGTACTGGAACACTTGATGATATATTGGACTTGTATCCAAGATTGACCATGTATCATTTATACAATGTATGTATGTTATGTGACTATATAACCTGAGTTTGTAAAAGCACCTTAATCACCTTCAGTGATTAAGTGCTTAATTCCACACTAGTTTCTCTGTCAGCTCTCTCACCCTGTCAGAGTAAAAGAGACAAATGTATGTGAATGCATGTGTGTATATATATGCATGTATATATGTATATGTACGTATATATGTGTGCATATGTATATGTATGTGTATAAAGTACATATGGAAGCTGATCAGAACTGCATTTCACCTTTGTAAATGCACATTAATGACACTTCGAACACTTTATGTAGGGCATACGTAAATCTGTGTATCTATGTATTTACGTATGTAGGTTAGCTTAGCATTTTAAAAGTACCGAATCACCTTCTGTGGTTGATTGTTCAATAAATCCCTGAACTATATGTTTAACTGATCTCTAACCCTGTCCATGGAGGACAAAAGAAAATGTATATATGTTGGTTAGCAATGTAAATGTGTGGCCACGTTTGTGGTAGAAAATAATAATAATAAAAAAAATCTCTCACTTCCGTCCCCTCGTCCTCCCCACCATTCCCCACTCCCTCGTTCAATGCCTTCCCAAATGGTCTGATGTTCCCATCAGAAAATTGGGAACATCAAGTGATCTGATGTTCCCATCACTAAAATATAAGAAAAACAGATAAAAAAACGAAATGAAAAAAATGAAAAATTAAAAAATAAATTATACTCAGGAAATGAGCGGTATGAAAAAAACACAGCTCAATTTCAACTCAATGTCACACAAAATAAATTAAATCGAAATGAAAATAAATCGAAATTCATGAAAATTATATTTATCAATGCAATTGGAAACACTGAAATGGAATCGGAACAGATTTAGTTTATCATGAGTTGCTATTACGTGCAACAGATTGCGCTGTTTTTCAAAAAAGCATGTTTTAACAGGTGTTGCATCTGTATAGTCGGTATATAAAAACACGCGTATATTCGAATGGAACGTTGTATCCAAATTTCAAAGCAATCAATGAAGAACTTTCGGAGATTTCAGCGTGTGTTGTTCTTACATCCAACAAATGGCGCTGTTTTTTTTTTAAAAAAAAAGCACGATTTTTCGTGTCACAGTTGTGGCATGCATATAGGAGGTATATGAAAACACGCGCCTATTCGAATGCAACGTTGTGTCAAAATTTCAAATCAATCAGTAAAGAGGTTTCGAAGATTTCCCTCCCATGAAAATCAGGTGAAAAAATACAGTTTTTGAAAACAAGTATGTTTTTTCCCGTCACAGACGTGACATCTATATAATATGTATATATAAATCCGCTCAGATGTGAATGGAACGTTGTGTGAAAATTTCAAAGCAATCGGTGACGAACTTTCATTTACATTTTTATTTACATTATTTATTTATATAGATATAGGTATAGAAACATTTACATTTTTATTTATATAAATATATGTATATGCTACCAGTACCCGGCCACGTGTTGCCGGGTATTACTAGTATGTATTCCTGTCCCCTGGTACCTTCCCTGTCCTCCAGTCCCCCCACACAATTCCCTCCCCCCCTCACCCGTCCCCTCGTCCTCCCCACCATTCCCCACTCCACCATCCCTTCGTCCCACCATCCCAAACTCCCCCGTCCCCTCGTCCTTCCCCACCATTACCACCTCCCTTGTCCCCTCGTCCTCCCCACCATCTCTCACTTCCGTCCCCTCGTCCTCCCCATCATTCCCCACTCCCTCGTCCGATGACTTCCCAAATTGTTTCCCAATCCTACGTCTGGATCCTACAGGACAATGCCTGTAGGATCCAATGATCACATAGATCAATCGGCCCTTGGTTGCCTACGTGACTTTGTGAATGATTTCTCAAAGTTCTAGAAGCTTCCAGAAGAATATCTTGATTAAAAACTACTGGAATATTCAATTGATTTCCGGTACAGAATAAATCAAATCCTCAACAAGAATCAGTAGTACTAACATGAACAACTTATAATCTTTATATCCTATGTCTAATTATATTATAATCACATTTTATCTCAATCATATGTCTAGACAGTAAAAATAATCAATCAAAATACATTGAAGACTACCTTCCCCAAGTTGGGAGGGGTCAAACTCGGAAGAAGTGACCTACGGGGGCACCCTGAGGTAGAATGGGTGTGTTTACAAACATTGAACAAGTGATACGGAGCCCTTGTGAACATTATTCAGCTTAGGACACCTTATTAAATTATCTTTATCACCAGTGATTACTCACTAGAACTAGGGAAGTACCTGGACAATATCTACAAGGAAAATCCTAGCACATTATCTAATTAAGAGTGTAGTGTGGAGCTCACTCACCCAGTGTGACGCCGTTTCCATCTCCACTACACTTATCTAGCCCTACTGTAAACGCAATTAAGGACATAATCAATTAGCAACGCTACCAGAACATTATACAGCAAAGCTGTGATATAAAATATCATTCCTAAACTCTACAAGAGAGTTATTCAGCCTGGCCACTTGTCAGGCAGGCACCCGGCATTTAGACATAAGTATATCGAGTTATTTTAAAGTGTTAATTGGCCAATTGCATGCTTTTATAACTTTGATATATCCAATAAGTCTATATGGCATTACAGGGTGAGGCAATGCCTCGTATGTTTATTAATATAGTAGTTACTGAAGTTCTCGTTCTTAAGTTCTCGGGTTGGCCTTCACAGCCACAGCAGGCGCTGCATCCAACTAGACTACAACAACTAGACACCCAGGGCACAACTCCATAACCCCACGGGATTGACGGATGCTTACTACTAGTTACTGAATCTCTTTTCATTGACCAGACACTTGTGAGGTAGACATAGCCTCATGAGTGTACCTTGTCTGGGAAGAGTCAAGTCAAGCCTGACTGAATCTCTTCATACATACTGAATATATTTGTATATAATTGATAATAAATTAAGTTAACAATAGCTTACTTAGTTATCATATAAGTTTATCCTACTGAATATAATCTATTGTACTTAGTTAATAGCACTTCGACCACATTTAAGATCATTTGATTGCATATTCATATATATCATATTTCTACAATATACATTGTTGTGTTTATTAGTTCTGTATAAGAATATTGGCTGTTATAGTTATTGTGCTTGGCTGGACTGTGTGCATGTTTAGATCCCTGATTTAAACAGAACCAGTGTTCAATTATATAACGGAATTATTAAATCTTATCCTTGTATTAACAATACAAGCTGATGTGAGATAATTGTCTGCAGGTGGATTGTTGATCTTGAATCAACATCTCCATTCATCCTTTGGGACCCCCTCCTGTCCCTTACAGCCCACAGTCTGTCACTAGGAAAAGAGGAGCCAGGATTTACGACCCTAGCTAGAGACTTTAGTTGAATTAATTTTGCATACAGTAAATTTTAATGTAGTAAAGTACAAGTCCCTAGTAGTTCTCCTCTCATATCAATCCCAACAGGTTTTCCCACATTTATGTTTCTTTGAACCTAGAAAGTCAAGAAACTAAATCACATTTCAATAGCAAATTCATAAGAAAATTCTTTATTTTGCATTGGAATAATTAATACATAATACTAGCCTAATCTAGCTAACAGCCAATATATATAATATCTGAATATCTAAGTGAACAAATTGTTTGCAGTGGTTTAAGACCACCATATCCATTACCTAGTAAACATTCAAAGCATACTAGTAACAGTTCTGTGTTAAAAAACCACAGTACTTAATTTTATCAGTGCCACAGACACAATTACATCTTATTTCATATATACCATTGTATATACCTCACTTGTGGTAACATTATATGCACACATATAAGTGTATTATCCAGCATTATCTTTAATAAACTGATTTTCAGAGCTGCTCATTACAAAATACTCTTTAAAAAAGTGTTTTTAACACTGTAAGAGCATTTCATTACAATATATCCATAATCAACTGTATCAAACTCTGTTTCAGGTAAAATCAGTAGGCATTCTACAGGATTTTATCAAACCCCTACTAGGATTACAGATCTTGTAATAATTTTGCAAATATAGTGCGATTTACTATTTTTAAACAATTGATACAAAATTTACCGATTTGATGCATTCGGATGAAAAAACAAATTATTACACTTTTGATATTTGAGCGCCTACTACATCCAGATTCCAGGGTGGAAAGGAAGGACGATCTTTGGAATCATTACCTTAGTAGACAGGAAAGCTCATTTATCAAAATACATTAACATTTAAACATGTTTTTACCAAAAAGAAAAATATCTCAGAAACTCTGAAACTCAGAAGAGTCCAGATGACTTCTAATTCTTCACCTGCTACAGCAACAGGAAAGAAAAGGACACTTATAAAGCGTCTAAAAAATAACTTGACTCAACAGCTTGACCGATGTCTAGAGTTAGCTAATCAAGTATTTCTTGATATAATCATCTTGAATAATAGAGTTAAAACTGCAGTTTAAAAATTTCATCAAATCAAACACATTTCTGAGACTTATTTAGCAGAAAGAGCTAATGCTGATTTAACCCAAAGGGAACTTCAGGATATCAGAGCTGAAACAGCAATTTATGAAATTAAAATCAAGGATCAACTAGATCCTTTAATCAAACCTGCATTACCAGCTGTAGCCCAACCAAATGTGAGCACATACACTCAGTTTGGTACCTCAACTATCACACATGAAGCAGCAGAGCTCCCAAAGGTACGATTGCCATGTTTTGAGGACAAGGAAGAAGAAAATTGGGATGCCTTCTGGAGGTCTTTTGATTATTTAATACACTCTAGTACTTTTCTCACCAAGGCAATTAAATTTTTATATTTACAAGGCCAAGTAAGGGGAGAGGCATTGCAGATCATCGCAAATTTGTCATTAACAGATGAAGATTATGATCAAGCCATACAATTATTACATGATAAGTACAGTGGATACTAATCAAGAAACTCGAAAGCCTTCTGGCCACTTCTATTAGTTGAATGACAATGTCATCACTTAGCTAAACAGCAAATCATTAATCTTAATCTACAGCCTACAGACCATTTAAATCAGGTGATAGACAAATGTCTTCATCACTTGGCTACGATAGTCTACCATTGGGGATTAAGATCAATCTTAATCTCACATCTACAATCTGAATGGCTAAACAGCCACTCATCACTAATCTACAATCTTAAGGTTAACAGCCCATTTACAATGTCAATCCAAGCATTATCATTTATCTAAGACAACTATCTTATTCCCAGAATATAATCTTGATCACTTAATCTCATGCTTTCACTGGAGTGAAAGCAGCCTCAGAAAATCTGAAGACAATCAAGCATCTCAAAGAGACTTAATAGGAAAGGCAAAACCGAGAAATAAAAAGCAAAATGCTTCATCACATCATAAATAATGTAGACACATTATTACAGATAGAAATCATCCTTTAAAAAAATCCTTGGAGGAGTACAAGTGTTACATGCTTGTATGACCTACTTGCATGACATTACATATCTACAAGTGGTACATACTTGTAACAATATCATATTACAAGAAAATTAACTAAAAGGGAATCTTCGGATAATAACAGAAATGTCCAAACTGGCAATCAAAAATCAAGGCAACAAAACTCCTCTTCTGCAAAGTGGAAACAGAGTAATGTTGGTTCATATGCTATATCATCCACAGTTAACAGAACTGTAGGAAATCAAGCTCCCAAGACAGATAAGACAAAGGAGCTACAAGTGCCCCAAGATGTTTATTCTGTCAGGAAGCACATACCATTTATCAATGCACAGTTTATGAAGACCATGCCAGTCGAATCAGTGGACAGAAATCTCTGAACAGGTGCATCCGCTGTCTATGAAAGTACGATTCGAGTGAATGTAACACTCAAGTGCAGACCTGCCAATATTGTCATAAAAGTGAACATCACATCTTTGTGGTGATATCAACACTCAATCCAGACCACAGGCAACCAATACTCAACCTGCATCTCAGGTAAAGCCAAAAGATGATAATACCTCAACAGCTGTACAATTCTGCACAGTAATGAGTAATGGTAATGCCTTAGTAACAGAGACTATTAACACAGCCATATTATCTACTGCACAGCTGGAACTAAGCAGTCAAAGAATTTGTATTCAAACAAGAGGCTTTTTTTATTAAGGCTCACAAAAAACCGTTATCAGTAAAAAGATGGCAGAATATTTACAACTTAAATCTTCAAAGCAATTATCTACATCCATATCAGGTTTTTTTTTACCAATTCAGGTCTTAAAACCTATCAGGTAGTACAGCTTGATGTCTGTCTAGGTACATCCCAAAAGACAGTCGAAGCCATAGTAGTTGACAAAACTCCTATTGAACTAGAAGTGACTGGTCTGGCTGCCACCACTAAATTCCTAAAAGAGAAAGGAATCCAATTAGCAGATCCTCTGATTGATTCTGACAACATAGGGGATATCAGAATCCTGATTGGAGCTGACTACTATCACTGATTCATTTTGGAATCAGAGGAATCTATGGGTATGAATGTACTCAAATCAGCAGGAGGTTTATTGATGACAGGACCTGTACTAGATCTTGAACCTTCAACTCCTAAATCACTCCTTACAGAAACTGTAATTGTGGTTTGACTAGGCAAAGAACAGTCACCACTTTATATCCCCCCACATGATTGATGACGGATTAGAATCTGTGCATAAATTGTGGGAACTTGATGCAATAGGAATAATTCCTGAACAACCAAGTCCTGATGATGTCTGTACGTGCAATCAGTACATATAAACTGTACAATACCATGATGGACAGTATTCGATAAGGTTACTTTGGAAAATCAACCATAAAACCTTACCTACCAACTATCATATAGCTTATAGTCAATTTAAATCCCAATTAGCAAAGCTAAGGAAAAGGCCTCAGCATTTACAACTCTACTATAATATTATTACTCAACAGCTACAGAATAAATTCATCGAAGTCGTGAAACGCGACAATTTACAAAAAAGTCATTTTTTACCACACATAGCGGTAATCAGAGAATCAAAAACCACTTCTTTACAGATAGTATTTTAATTGTAGCCCTAAATCTGGACCCCAAGCATCTAGTCTGAATGATTGTTTGCAAACAGGTCCAAGTCTAACTCAGAAATTGTATGACAAACTGCTGACTTACCAAATATACATTTTCAGCGGATTTAAATAAGGGCTTTCTAGGAGTTGGCTTACAGGAAGAAGATAGAGACTTCACTAAGTTTCTATGGGAAGAGGACCCCAGAAGATCTAAATAGTCATATTGTGACATACAGATTCTCCTTCGTACTCTTCGGTGCTACATCTAGCCCATTTCTTCTGCAAGCAACTCCAGATACTCATCTGCAAAATCATCAAGTTCCTGCAAGGCTGAAATCAGTCAAAATCTATACGTAGATAATTTTCAAGGGACAGTTAACAGTACAACTGAACTGTTACAAATATATCAAGAGGCCAACAAGGAGCTACAAGGTGCCTCTAATAATGCAACACTGAATAATCAAATAGCAACAGATTACTCTGAATATCTCGTACCAGAATCACAAAAAGTGTTAGGTATGGAATGAGATCTAATCTCAGACACAATGTCAATAAGATCAGTACCAGTAAACTATTGCATTGCTACAAAAAGGGATTTGCTTTCACAGATTAGCAAAGTATTCGACCCACTTGGTCTATTAAACCCTTTAACAATCAAGTGGCGTTTATTGCTGCAAGAAGCTGGGCAGACAAAAGTTGGTTGGGATGATCCGCTACCACTCCAGTTACAAAAATCTTGGATGGAGATGACTCGAGAACAAACTTTAGTCAAACAGATAATCTTTCTGAGACACATAGTCGAGGAAAATGATGAAGTAACACTGCATGTATTCGCAGACTCATCAGCCAGAGCTTTTGGAGCTTGTGTTTACTTAGTGACTTCCTATCAATCATATCTAATCACCTCTAAGGCCAGAGTCACTCCATTTAAAAAAGAGGACTTTGCCTCAAATGGAGCTAACTGCATTGGTAACTGGCACACTCTTAGCAGTGCATATCAAACAAGTCTTGTCTACTGTGAACATCAAAGATGCCATTATATGGTCTGACAATAAAGCCGTCTTACTATGGGTATGAAATGACAATTGTCCAACTCCATATGTAAGAAATCGCGTCTTGGAAATTAAAGAAATTTCTGAAGGCTTTCAATTGTTGCATTTATCAACAAAAGATAATCCAGCTGATTTCTTATCCAGAACTATGACGTTTAAACAGTCAGCAAAGGCAGATACTTGGTTTCATGGGCCTCGATGGTTAGTAAATGGTAGTTGGCCTGAACAAAAGCCACACGTCGTTACGACACAAACCATAACTACCACCAAGCAGCAAGTTCAAATATCAGTCTTGGATTGTACTCGTTACTCCTTGTTCATCAAATTAATCAAAGTAACACAAAACGAGTTTCATTATCTCATGGAAAGTGGCATAAAATACACCTTTCCAAAAGCACTTATCTATTGAGCAAGACAAGCCCAGAGAGAAACTTATGGGAATCATTATGAAAATCTTCCTCATAAGTTAAATCACAATCTCGGTCTGTGGATAGACCAAGAAAATCAAAACATTCTGCATTGTGGAGGGAGACTTAAACATGCAGATATCAATCTAGATACTGTGCATCCATGGCTGCTATCCAAGAATCATTGGATCACAAGATTGATTGTGTTACATGCACATCAACAAATCATCAAACATGGAGGAGTGTTAGACACACTCACATATCTCAAACAGCAGTATTAGATTCCTCAGGGAAGACAGTCAGTCAAATCAATCTTGAAAAGTTGCATGATATGCCGAAGGTACGATGCAAGACTTTGCTCTTATCCAGGGCCACCACCGCTACCGAAGGAACGAGCGGTCCATCTACAACCTTTCGAGACGACAGTAGATTATACAGGAACCATATATCTAACAGGGACTGCAGATAAACTACCTATCAAGGCATACATCTGTCTGTTCACTTATGCCACCACCAGAGCAGTACATCTAGAAGTAACACCCGATATGACTGCTCAGTCCAGGCTTTCCGCAGATTCGCAGCACGCCGATCATGCCCTAAGCTCATGATTTCAGATAACAGAGCAAACTTGGTAGCTGGAGAAGCATGTCTATGGGAAATCTGTTCCCATCCTGCAGTTACTTCCACACTGGAACAGCATCACTGCAGATGAAATGAATTTTCATGGCGCAAAGAATTTTATGAATGGTTAATATAAACTATCAAAACATCCTTGAGAAAATCTCTACACAATCAGAAAATCAATCTTCAAGAACTCCAGACAGTAATCACGGAAATAGAATCCAGGGTGATTAACCTGCCGTTGACTTACTTGTCTGATGATCCTACTCAACATGAGCCATTAAGTCCTGCCCACCTAATGTATGGAAGACTTCTGACTCCAGTACTATCTCTAGTGGATGATGAGATCATAGATCCATCATATGTGGGTCAGAGCGAGTTGGTTCAGGGGTATAAGCATCTGTCCAGCATAATCCAAAAATGGAATGATGTTTGGACAAAAGAATATCTTACATCTCTACGAGAACATCACTATGGGGCCAATATCCCCTCACAATAAATCTGATCTCCAGCCTGGCGATATTGTCTTGGTTGACAGTGATGGCCCTAGGGCTGACTGACCATTGGGTAAAGTCGTCTCTGTCTATCCAGATAGCCAGAGGATTTTCAGAATAGTCAAAATCCTGTCTAAAGGAACAACTTCCTCAAAGACATTGGACAAACTCATCCACATGGAATCAGTAAATAAGCTACAGTTAGATCCTGGGAGACCCTCAGACCCTCTAACTCCACATAACCCACAGACTCCTAACAGGCACACTCGTCCACAACAGCCGCACAAAAGTGCAAGACAAATTTGCACTTATATTATCAATCCGATGGAGAGTAAATGAACACATATGGTTACTATTGTCCTTAATATTGGAAGCTGTGCCAGTCCTCTCCCTCTAGAAGATGTGGGAAATTTTACCCACTATATCTATATTATTATCTATGAAATGTATTATTTCTATATCATATCTAAATCATACCAAAATCAATGTGAAAATCATATAAGAATCATTACAGATTCATTAGATCCTGAATCTGGATCCTACAGGACAATGCTTAATGATCACGTACACCAAAGAGCCCTTGGTTGCCTACGTGAGTTTGTGCATGGTTTCTCAAAGTTCTAAAAGCTTTGAGAAGAATATCTTAATTATTAAGTAAAAATCTACTGGAACATTCAATCGATTTCCGGTATTGATTAAATCAAATCCTTAATAAGAATCAGTAGCACTAGCATGAACTACTTATAATCTTTATATCCTATATCTAATTATATTATAATCACATCTTATCTCAATCATATGTCTAGACAGTAAAAATAACCAATCAAAATACATTGAAGACTACCTTCCCCAAGTTGGGAGGGGTCAAACTCGGAAGAAGTGACCTACGGGGGCACCCTGAGGTAGAATGGGTGTGTTTACAAACATTGAACAAGTGATACGGAGCCCTTGTGAACATTATTCAGCTTAGGACACCTTATTAAATTATCTTTATCACCAGTGATTACTCACTAGAACTAGGGAAGTACCTGGACAATATCTACAAGGAAAATCCTAGCACATTATCTAATTAAGAGTGTAGTGTGGCGCTCACTCACCCAGTGTGACGCCGTTTCCATCTCCACTACACTTATCTAGCCTACTGCAAACGCGGTAGGCTAGATAGTAGTAGTAGTAAAGTACATAATCATTTAGCAACGCTACCAGAACATTATACAGCAAAGCTGTGATATAAAGATCATTCCTAAATTCTACAAGAGAGTTATTCAGCCTGGCCACTTGTCAGACAGGCACCCGGCATTTAGACATAAGTATATCGAGTTATTTTAGAGTGTTAATTGGCCAATTGGATGCTTTTATAACCTTGATATATCCAATTAGTCTATATGGCACTACAGGGTGAGGCAACGCCTGTCAAGCCTGACTGAATCTCTTCATACAAACTGAATATATTTGCATATAATTGATAATAAATTAAGTTAACAATAGCTTACTTAGTTATCATATAAGTTTATCCTACTGAATATAATCTATTGTACTTAGTTAATAGCACTTCGACCACATTTAAGGTCATTTGATTGCATATTCATATATATCATATTTCTACAATATACATTGTTGTGTTTATTAGTTCTGTATAAGAATATTGGCTGTTATAGTTATTGTGCTTGGCTGGACTGTGTGCATGTTTAGATCCCTGATTTAAACAGAACCAGTGTTCAATTATATAACGGAATTATTAAATCTTATCCTTGTATTAACAATACAAGCTGATGTGAGATAATTGTCTGCAGGTGGATTGTTGATCTTCAATCAACTTCTCCATTCATCCTTTGGGACCCCCTCCTGTCCCTTACAACCCACAGTCTGTCACTAGGAAAAGTTTAGCCAGGATTTACGACCCTAGCTAGAGACTTTAGTTGAATTAATTTTGCATACAGTAAATTTTAATTTAGTACAGTACAAGTCCCTAGTTGTTCTCCTCTCATAACAATCCCGACAGGTTTTCCCACATCTTCGATGCTGCCCTCCACTCTATTCCTCGCTCTACCTCCTGGGGCTTGCAGAAGTGCATTCCCTGGTGGAATGCGGACTGTGCTCGGGCTGTCTGCTTTAAGCGTGCATCCTGGAAGAAACACTGATGCCGGCGGACGGCTGGTTTATTTTGTTTCGGAAAGCAAGTGCTGTAGCCCGTAGGACCATCCGTACAGCTAAGCATGAGAGTTGGAAATCTTATGTATCCACCCTTATGTCCAATACTCCTCTGCCGCAGATCTGGAAGTAGATCCTCAAGATTGCGGGTAAGTTCGTTCCAGATGTCTCGCCAGTTCTTCACCTCCGTGGTACTCTGGTGGCGGACCCAGTGCAGGTCGCAACCGAACTGGATTCTCACTTTTCTTCTCTTAGCTCTGGTTCTCGTCTTCCTCAATCCTTCCTTCTTCATAAGACCATTCTTGAATCCCGTCCCTTAGATTTCCACACTCATCTCTGCCTTCTCTATAACGATCCCTTCTCTTTCTCTCTGAACTTCAGTCTGCCCTGGCCCTCTGCAGTTCTGTGGCAGTGGGCTCGGATAACATTCATTATGAGATGCTTAGTCATCTCCTTCCTTGCACGTCTCAGTATTTATTGGGACTGTATAACCAGGTCTGGTAGTCGTCGTCAGTCCCTGAGGATGGCTTGATGCCGTTGTACTTCCTATTCGGAAACTGGACTCTCTCGGGACCTCCCCTAAGGACTTTTGCCCTATTGCCCTCACGAGTTGTGTCTGCAAACTCTTTGAGCATATGGTAAATGTTTGTCTGATGTGGTTCTTGGAACACCATCACCACCTCCCTCCTTCTCAATTTGGTTTTCGAAAGTGCCATAGCACGACTGATGTCCTGGTGAACTTGGAAGTCTATATTCGTACTGTTTTTGCTGCACAGACCTCCGTTGTTGCTGTCCTTTTTGACCTGGAAAAGACTTATGACACAACCTGGAGATACATATTCTGTCCCAAATTCGTTCTTTTGTTTTTCGTGGTAATCTCCCTCTCTTTCTCCAAAGCTTCCTCTCTCGAGTAAGGCTTGGTGCCACACTCTCTGCCTCTTTTCGGCAATACGAAGATGTACCCCAAGAGAGTGTTCTGAGCATTACTCTTTTTCTAGATGCCCTCAATGGTCTTCTTTCCTCCCTTCTGGCATCTTCTCCGCTCTTTATGTCGACGATCTTACTCTTTGCTGTCGAGGTGATGATTTGCCTCTCCTTCAACGGCAGCTTCAACTTGCGATTGATGCTGTGTCGTCTTGGGCCACCAATCATGGCTTCAAGTTCTCTGCCACTAAGGCTTGTGCTGTGACTTTTTCTCGAAAGCATGTCATCCTTCGTCCTTTGTCATTTTATGGTACTAAGATTTCACTTGTGAACAAAGATTCCGCAAAGCTTTTGGAGTTAATCTTTGACACTCGTTTGTCTTGGTTGCCCCATATCTCTTACCTCCGTTCTAAATGCTCCAAGGTCCTTAACCTACTTAAGGTTCTGTCACATACTTCTTGGGGAGCGGACATGAGCACACTCCTCTCTTTATATTCTTCTCTCATACTGGCTAAACTCGATTATGGTTGCCCTGCTTACTCTTCTGCTTCTGCTTCTACTCTTCGCCATCTTGATCCTTTGCACCATTCTGGGTTACGCCTCAGCTCTGTTGCCTTTCATCCGGCTCCTACCCTAAGCTTGTATTTTTGACACTAGCTTCCTGGCTTTCCAGGACCGCCGAGATCGCTGTCTTCGCTAACT
>WNGS01128979.1:70859-105798 GCA_020271785.1 Procambarus virginalis
TTGGCCGTTTTTTTGGTTTTATAGTAGTCAATTGTATCTTCTGATTTTTGTCTGTAGGGATAACGTTCCTATTAACAATATCTTTCAGGACCCTTTCCTCCGTTTTATGAGCTGTGGAAAAGAAGTTCCTGTAAAATAGTTTAATAGGGGGTACAGGTGTTGTGTTAGTTGTCTCTTCAGAGGTTGCATGGCGTTTCACCTTCCTTCCTTCTTATGATGTCTTCAACGAAACCATTGGAGAGGCCGTTGTTGACTAGGACCTGCCTTACCCTACAGAGTTCTTTATCGACTTGCTTCCATCCTGAGCTGTGGCTGAGAGCATGGTCGACATAAGCATTAACAACACTCCTCTTGTACCTGTCTGGGCAGTCACTGTTGGCATTGAGGCACATTCTTATGTTTGTTTCCTTAGTGTAGACTACAGTGTGCAAACCTCCTCTCCTTTCCATAACTGTTACATCTAGAAAGGGCAGCTTCCCATCCTTCTCCATCTCGTGAGTGAAACACAACACAGAATTCTGCTCAAATGCCTCCTTCAGCTCCTGCAGATGTCTGACATCAGGTACCTGTGTAAAAATGTCGTCAACATACTTGTAGTATATGGCCGGTTTCAAGTTCATGTCGACTAAGACCTTTTGTTCGATGGTACCCATGCAGAAGTTTGCAAACAGGACACCTAGGGGAGAACCCATGGCGACCCCATCTACTTGCTTATACATGTGCCCATCCGGGCTCAAGAAGGGTGCCTCTTTAGTGCAAGCTTGGAGTAGTTTCCTTAGAATGTTTTCTGGTATGTCAAGAGGAGTACAGGCTGGATCACGATACACTTGTCCCCTATCATCCCGATTGTTTCATCCACAGGCACGTTGGTAAACAGTGATTCTACGTCTAATGAGGCTCTTATCCCTGTGGCCTGTGTCCCCGCAGTAAGTCAACAAATTCCTTTGGAGACTTCAGGCTGAAGGCACAAGGGACATAAGGAGTAGCAAGTAATAATTATCAAAAGAAGGCACCAAACCGGGAAGGGTATGTAGCACCATCAAATGTACGGAATAATCAGACGGCGCTAAATATCCAAGGATGCCAATACGAGAACAAAAACGCATAAGGCGAACGATATCAAAAGTATCCGAGTCACCAAGAATTCTATGAAGGACAAGTGACCGTAGGGGCGGTCGGAAAGCAAGACACACGCTCATCCTGGAAGTCAGGACATTCAAGAAGGACATGCACGACCGTAAGAGGGACAATGCAATTATGACAATAAGGAGCGGGGCGGCGCTCCATCAAGTGACCATGGGTTAAGCGAGTATGGCCAATACGCAACCTCGCCAGAGCTGTTCCATCGCCGGTTATGGTGGTAGGAGGACGGCCACAAGGAAACACAACATTTAAGAGTACGTAGTTTGTTACCAGTAACAGACGACCAAGAAGCCTGCCAACGGGTAAGGATGGAGGAATGGATAACCGGGTAAAAGTCGGAATATGGAATACCTTTACGAGAGATGGGACAAGAGCGGACAGCTTCCTTGGCGGCAGCATCCGCACGCTCATTTAAAGACACCAATATGGCTGGGAACCCAACAAAACTCAACCGACTTAAATTTACTGTGAACAAGAAACAGCCAATGCTGGATCTCGACAACTACTGGATGAACCGGATTAAAGGACCCGAGAGCCATGAGGGCACTACGAGAGTCAACAACAACTACAAAGGAAGACTGACAACGAGAAAGCAGGAGACGAAGAGCATAGAGAATAGCATAAAGCTCCGCTGTAAAGATGCTAGTCTCCGGAGGTAAGCGACACATATAAGTGCGATCAGGAAAACAACAGAGTAGCCAACACCGTCCGCAGACTTAGACCCATCGGTGAAGACAGAAACGGAGCGGGAGTGAGAAGAAAAGTGCTCAAGGAAAAGGCGTTTTAGAACCGTAGGAGGGGTAAAAGCTTAGTGATGCGGGTCAAGGATGTACAAAACTGCGGAAGGGGGACTCTCCACGGGGGCAAAGAAGGAACAACACGAGGAGAAACATTAGAAACACGAACGAAAGAGAATCCTGTAAGCGAGATAACCGGACAGAAAGAGGGAGGTGGTGAAGAGGGACAGGAACCGCAGGAGGGGTAAAAGTTAAAGCACGACAGAGGCGAGAGGAAGGATGTTGTAAGGACCGCGCAAGATAGCGAAGACAGTAGCGATCACGGCGGTCCTGGAGAGACAGGAAGCCAGTGTCAACATACAAGCTAAGGACGGGAGTCGAACGAAAGGCACCAGAACTGAGGCGCAACCCAGTATGGTGCAAAGCATCAAGACGGCGAAGAGCAGAAGGAGAAGCAGACGAGTAAGCAGGGCAACCATAATCGAGCTTAGACAGGACGAGAGAGGAATGTAAAGCAAGGAGAGTGCGCCTATCCGCTCCCCAAGAAGTATGGGACAATACCCGAAGGAGGGTAAGGGCCTTAGAGCACTCAACACGGAGGTAAGAGATATGGGGAGACCAAGACAAACGAGTGTCAAGGAATAACCCCAAAAGCTTCGCGGAATCTTTGTACTCAAGGGGATGACCATAAAGTGACAAAGAGGGACGAAGAACGACCCGTTTCCGAGTAAAAGACATGGCACAAGTCTTAGAAGTAGAGAACTTGAAGCCATGATCGGTGGCCCAAGACGACACGGCATCAATCGCAAGTTGAAGCCGGCGCTGAAGGAGAGGCGAATCATCACCCTGACAGCAAAGGGTAAGATCATCGACATAGAGAGCGGAGAAGACACCTGAAGGAAGAGAGGAAAGAAGACCATTGAGGGCAACCAGAAAAAGAGTAGTGCTCAGAACACTACCCTGGGGCACACCTTCGTATTGCTGAAAAGAGGCAGAGAGAGCGGTACCAAGGCGCACCCGAAAGGAACGACGAGAGAGGAAGCTGCGGAGAAAGAGAGGGAGATGACCACGAAGGCCAAAAGAATGAAGCTGGGATAGAATATGATATCGCCAAGTGGTGTCGTAAGCCTTTTCCAGGTCAAAAAGGACGGCAACAACGGAGGTCCTCGCAGCAAAAGCAGTACGAATATAGACCTCCAAGTTCACCAGGACATCTGTCGTGCTGCGGCACTTGCGGAAACCAAATTGAGAAGGGGAGAGGAGGTGATGGTGTTCCAGGAACCACATCAGACGAACGTTAACCATACGTTCAAAGAGTTTGCAGACACAACTTGTGAGGGCAATAGGGCGAAAGTCCTTAGGGGAAGTTCCCAGAGACCCTGGTTTGCGAACAGGGAGGACAACGGCATCGAGCCAGTCCTCAGGGACTGACGACGACTCCCAGATCTGATTATACAGACTCAGTAAATACTGAGACGTGCACGGAGGGAGATGGCGAAGCATCTCATAATGAATACCATCGGAGCCTGCCGCCGTTGAACCGAAGAGGGCCAGGGCAGAACGAAGTTCAGAGAGAGAGAAGGGATCGTTATAGGAAAGTCGAAACGAGTGCAGAAATCTAAAGGACGAGACTCAAGGACAGGTTTACGAAGAAGGAAAGATTGGGGAAGATGAAGACCAGAGCTAACAGAAGAAAAGTGGGAACCCAGTTCGGTAGCGACCTGCAACGGGTCCGCCACAAGAGTACCACGGAGGTGAAGGACCGGTGAAACATCGGGAACGAACTTACCCGCTATCTTGCGGATACGCTTCCAGATCTGTGGAAGGGGAGTTTCGACGTAATTGTGGAGACATAAGATGCCCAACATTCACGTTTAGCCGTACGGATGGCCCTACGGGCCACCGCACTCGCTTTCCGAAAGAAAAGAAAAGAATCGGCCGTCTGCCGACGGCGGTGCCTCTTCCAGGCTGCACGCTTACAGCGGACAGCCCGAGCACAGTCTGCATTCCACCAGGGAACGCACTTCCGTGGACCCGAGAGGAAGAGCGAGGAATAGAGCGGAGGGCAGCGTCGAAGACAGTGTCATGAAAAAGGAGGAGAGCGCGAGGGAGAGGCAGAAGGGAGAGGTCAGAGAGAGCAGCACTGAGGGTAAAGAGGTTCCAGTCCGCTTTAGCAAACTGCCACCTAGGGAAGGAGAGGGAAGGGCGAAAAGAGAAAAAGGAAACAAGGATGGGGAAATGGTCACTGCCATGGAGGTCATCAAGAACCTGCCACGTGAAATCTAAGTAAAGAGAAGAAGAGCAAAGAGAAAGATCAAGACAGGAAAGGGTGCGAGTCCGAGAGTCCAAATGAGTGGGCTCACCAGAATTCAGAAGAGACAGGGAAGAAGAGAGGAGAAACGGCTCAAGAAGGCGACCCCGGGTGTTCGTCAGAACATCACCCCAAAGAGAATGACGACAATTGAAATCACCCAGCAGGAGCACAGGCTCCGGCAAGGAGTCCAGGAGGTGTTTCAGATCAGGAAGAGAAAGCGGACACTCGGGGGAGATAAATGGAACAAACTGTGTACCATTTCCCCACAAAGATACGAGCAGCAGAACAATGGAGAGGCAAAGGAAAAAGTAAGGGGACAAAGGGAACATCAGAGCGAATCAAGAGAGCAGAAGAATTAGGAGCCCCAGCTGTGCTGGGGGGGGGGAGAGAAAGGAATAGCCACGAAAACGACCAGGACGAGCACCAAGCATCGGCTCCTGGAGACAGACACAAAGGGGCAAAAACCACAAAATCAGAAGTTGGAGTTCGAGGAAATGGGCNCACTACCACCAGTGTACCACTACCACCAGTGTATCACTACCACCAGTGTATCACTACCACCAGTGTACCATACCACCAGTGTGCCACTACCACCAGTGTACCACTACCACCAGTGTATCACTACCACCAGTGTATCACTACCACCAGTGTACCACTACCACCAGTGTACCACTACCACCAGTGTACACTACCACCAGTGTACCACTACCACCAGTGTATCACTACCACCAGTGTATCACTACCACCAGTGTACCACTACCACCAGTGTACCACTACCACCAGTGTACCACTACCACCAGTGTACCACTACCACAGTGTACCACTACCACCAGGTACCACTACCACCAGTGTACCACTACCACCAGTGTACCACTACCACCAGTGTACCACTACCACCAGTGTACCACTACCACCAGTGTACCACTACCACCAGTGTACCACTACCACCAGTGTACCACTACCACCAGTGTACCACTACCACCAGTGTACCACTACCACCAGTGTACCACTACACCAGTGTACCACTACCACCAGTGTACCACTACCACCAGTGTACCACTACCACCAGTGTACCACTACCACCAGTGTACCACTACCACCAGTGTACCACTACCACCAGTGTACCACTACCACCAGTGTACCACTACCACCAGTGTATCACTACCACCAGTGTACCACTACCACCAGTGTACCACTACCACCAGTGTACCACTACCACCAGTGTACCACTACCACCAGTGTACCACTACCACCAGTGTACCACTACCACCAGTGTACCACTACCACCAGTGTACCACTACCACCAGTGTACCACTACCACCAGTGTACCACCAGTGTGCCACTACCACCAGTGTACCACTACCACCAGTGTACCACTACCACCAGTGTACCACTACCACCAGTGTACCACTACCACCAGTGTACCACTACCACCAGTGTATCACTACCACCAGTGTACCACTACCACCAGTGTACCACTACCACCAGTGTACCACTACCACCAGTGTACCACTACCACCAGTGTACCACTACCACCAGTGTACCACTACCACCAGTGTGCCACTACCACCAGTGTACCACTACCACCAGTGTGCCACTACCACCAGTGTACCACTACCACCAGTGTGCCACTACCACCAGTGTACCACTACCACCAGTGTACCACTACCACCAGTGTACCACTACCACCAGTGTATCACTACCACCAGTGTACCACTACCACCAGTGTACCACTACCACCAGTGTGCCACTACCACCAGTGTACCACTACCACCAGTGTACCACTACCACCAGTGTACCACTACCACCAGTGTACCACCAGTGTGCCACTACCACCAGTGTACCACCAGTGTACCACCAGTGTACCACTACCACCAGTGTACCACTACCACCAGTGTACCACTACCACCAGTGTACCACTACCACCAGTGTACCACTACCACCAGTGTACCACTACCACCAGTATGCCACTACCACCAGTGTACCACTACCACCAGTGTACCACTACCACCAGTGTACCACTACCACCAGTGTACCACTACCACCAGTGTACCACTACCACCAGTGTATCACTACCACCAGTGTACCACTACCACCAGTGTACCACCAGTGTACCACTACCACCAGTGTACCACCAGTGAACCACTACCACCAGTGTACCACTACCACCAGTGTACCACTACCACCAGTGTACCACTACCACCAGTGTACCACCAGTGTACCACTACCACCAGTGTACCACCAGTGAACCACTACCACCAGTGTACCACTACCACCAGTGTACCACTACCACCAGTGTACCACTACCACCAGTGTACCACTACCACCAGTGTACCACTACCACCAGTGTACCACTACCACCAGTGTATCACTACCACCAGTGTACCACTACCACCAGTGTACCACTACCACCAGTGTATCACTACCACCAGTGTACCACTACCACCAGTGTACCACTACCACCAGTGTACCACTACCACCAGTGTGCCACTACCACCAGTGTACCACTACCACCAGTGTACCACCAGTGTGCCACTACCACCAGTGTATCACTACCACCAGTGTGCCACCAGTGTACCACCAGTGTATCACTACCACCAGTGTACCACTACCACCAGTGTGCCACCAGTGTACCACCAGTGTATCACTACCACCAGTGTACCACTACCACCAGTGTATCACTACCACCAGTGTACCACTACCACCAGTGTACCACTACCACCAGTGTACCACTACCACCAGTGTACCACTACCACCAGTGTGCCACCAGTGTACCACCAGTGTACCACTACCACCAGTGTATCACTACCACCAGTGTACCACTACCACCAGTGTACCACTACCACCAGTGTACCACTACCACCAGTGTACCACTACCACCAGTGTATCACTACCTCCAGTGTACCACTACCACCAGTGTACCACTACCACCAGTGTACCACTACCACCAGTGTACCACTACCACCAGTGTACCACTACCACCAGTGTACCACTACCACCAGTGTACCACTACCACCAGTGTACCACTACCACCAGTGTACCACTACCACCAGTGTACCACTACCACCAGTGTACCACTACCACCAGTGTACCACTACCACCAGTGTATCACTACCACCAGTGTACCACTACCACCAGTGTACCACTACCACCAGTGTACCACTACCACCAGTGTACCACTACCACCAGTGTACCACTACCACCAGTGTACCACTACCACCAGTGTACCACTACCACCAGTGTACCACTACCACCAGTGTACCACTACCACCAGTGTACCACTACCACCAGTGTACCACTACCACCAGTGTACCACTACCACCAGTGTATCACTACCACCAGTGTGCCACTACCACCAGTGTACCACTACCACCAGTGTATCACTACCACCAGTGTGCCACTACCACCAGTGTACCACTACCACCAGTGTACCACTACCACCAGTGTACCACCAGTGTGCCACTACCACCAGTGTACCACTACCACCAGTGTACCACTACCACCAGTGTACCACTACCACCAGTGTGCCACTACCACCAGTGTACCACTACCACCAGTGTACCACTACCACCAGTGTACCACTACCACCAGTGTATCACTACCACCAGTGTACCACCAGTGTACCACTACCACCAGTGTACCACTACCACCAGTGTACCACTACCACCAGTGTGCCACTACCACCAGTGTGCCACTACCACCAGTGTACCACTACCACCAGTGTACCACTACCGCCAGTGTACCACTACCACCAGTGTACCACTACCACCAGTGTACCACTACCACCAGTGTACCACTACCACCAGTGTATCACTACCACCAGTGTACCACTACCACCAGTGTACCACTACCACCAGTGTACCACTACCACCGGACACACGAGCATGCCATCACTGTACCGTGAGTGCAGAGATGTCCACCACCTGGTGAGCCATCTCCATAGTCTTTATATCTGAATCATCAAAATCTCCTAATTATGTCATCAGTTAGCACATGTGAGGCGGGAGCCAGAGTGTGTCACAGGGAGGTGGAGGACCTGCACCAGCCATGGTGGCTGGATCAAAACTTAGGCCTTCCTGCCATACCGGCCTTAGACATTTTTTCCCCACGAGTCTCGGCTGCCACTGTCCCCACGAGTCTCGGCTGCCACTGTCCCATGAGTCGTGGCTGCCACTGTCCCCATGAGTCGTGGCTGCCACTGTCCCCATGAGTCGTGGCTGCCACTGTCCCCATGAGTCGTGGCTGCCACTGTCCCCATGAGTCTCGGCTGCCACTGTCCCCATGAGTCGTGGCTGCCACTGTCCCCATGAGTCGTGGCTGCCACTGTCCCCATGAGTCTCGGCTGCCACTGTCCCCATGAGTCATGGCTGCCACTGTCCCCATGAGTCGTGGCTGCCACTGTCCCCATGAGTCTCGCCTGCCACTGTCCCATGAGTCGTGGCTGCCACTGTCCCCATGAGTCGTGGCTGCCACTGTCCCCATGAGTCGTGGCTGCCACTGTCACCATGAGTCGTGGCTGCCATTGTCACCATGAGTCGTGGCTGCCACTGTCACCATGAGTCATGGCTGCCACTGTTCCCATGAGTCGTGGCTGCCACTGTCCCCATGAGTCATGGCTGCCACTGTCCCCATGAGTCATGGCTGCCACTGTCCCCATGAGTCATGGCTGCCACTGTCCCATGAGTAGTGGCTGCCACTGTCCCATGAGTAGTGGCTGCCACTGTTCCCATGAGTCATGGCTGCCACTGTCCCCATGAGTCATGGCTGCCACTGTCCCCATGAGTCTCGGCTGCCACTGTCCCCATGAGTCATGGCTGCCACTGTCCCATGAGTAGTGGCTGCCACTGTCCCATGAGTAGTGGCTGCCACTGTCCCATGAGTAGTGGCTGCCACTGTCCCATGAGTAGTGGCTGCCACTGTCCCATGAGTCATGGCTGCCACTGTCCCATGAGTCATGGCTGCCACTGTCCCATGAGTAGTGGCTGCCACTGTCCCATGAGTCATGGCTGCCACTGTCCCATGAGTCATGGCTGCCACTGTCCCATGAGTAGTGGCTGCCACTGTCCCATGAGTAGTGGCTGCCACTGTCCCCATGAGTCATGGCTGCCACTGTCACCATGAGTCATGGCTGCCACTGTCCCCATGAGTCTCGGCTGCCACTGTCCCCATGAGTCATGGCTGCCACTGTCCCATGAGTAGTGGCTGCCACTGTCCCATGAGTAGTGGCTGCCACTGTCCCATGAGTCATGGCTGCCACTGTCACCATGAGTCATGGCTGCCACTGTTCCCATGAGTCTCGGCTGCCACTGTCCCCATGAGTCTCGGCTGCCACTGTCCCCATGAGTAGTGGCTGCCACTGTCACCATGAGTCATGGCTGCCACTGTCACCATGAGTCATGGCTGCCACTGTCCCC
This sequence comes from Procambarus virginalis, assembly GCA_020271785.1. NCBI lineage: Eukaryota > Metazoa > Arthropoda > Malacostraca > Decapoda > Cambaridae > Procambarus > Procambarus virginalis. The sequence continues at coordinate 80,468 of WNGS01128979.1, forward strand.
ATGAGTCATGGCTGCCACTGTCCCCATGAGTCATGGCTGCCACTGTCACCATGAGTCGTGGCTGCCACTGTCCCCATGAGTCATGGCTGCCACTGTCACCATGAGTCGTGGCTGCCACTGTCCCCATGAGTCATGGCTGCCACTGTCCCCATGAGTCTCGGCTGCCACTGTCCCCATGAGTCTCGGCTGCCACTGTCCCCATGAGTCTCGGCTGCCACTGTCACCATGAATCTCGGCTGCCACTGTCCCCATGAATCTCGACTGCCACTGTCCCCATGAGTCATGGCTGCCACTGTTCCCATGAGTCGTGGCTGCCACTGTCACCATGAGTCATGGCTGCCACTGTCCCCATGAGTCATGGCTGCCACTGTCCCCATGAGTAGTGGCTGCCACTGTCCCCATGAGTCATGGCTGCCACTGTCCCCATGAGTCATGGCTGCCACTGTCCCCATGAGTCATGGCTGCCACTGTCCCCATGAGTCATGGCTGCCACTGTCACCATGAGTCATGGCTGCCACTGTTCCCATGAGTCGTGGCTGCCACTGTCCCCATGAGTCATGGCTGCCACTGTCCCCATGAGTCATGGCTGCCACTGTCCCCATGAGTAGTGGCTGCCACTGTCCCCATGAGTAGTGGCTGCCACTGTCCCCATGAGTAGTGGCTGCCACTGTCCTCATGAATCTCGACTGCCACTGTCACCATGAGTCGTGGCTGCCACTGTCCCCATGAGTCTCGGCTGCCACTGTCACCATGAGTCGTGGCTGCCACTGTCCCCATGAGTAGTGGCTGCCACTGTCCCCATGAGTAGTGGCTGCCACTGTCCCCATGAGTCTCGGCTGCCACTGTCACCATGAGTAGTGGCTGCCACTGTCCCCATGAGTCTCGGCTGCCACTGTCCCCATAAGTAGTGGCTGCCACTGTCCCCATGAGTCATGGCTGCCACTGTCCCCATGAGTCGTGGCTGCCACTGTCCCCATGAGTCGTGGCTGCCACTGTCCCCATGAGTCGTGGCTGCCACTGTCCCCTTGAGTAGTGGCTGCCACTGTCCCCATGAGTCATGGCTGCCACTGTCACCATGAGTCGTGGCTGCCACTGTCCCCATGAGTCATGGCTGCCACTGTCCCCATGAGTCTCGGCTGCCACTGTCCCCATGAGTAGTGGCTGCCACTGTCCCCATGAGTCGTGGCTGCCACTGTCCCCATGAGTCGTGGCTGCCACTGTCCCCATGAGTCGTGGCTGCCACTGTCCCCATGAGTCTCGCCTGCCACTGTCCCCATGAGTCGTGGCTGCCACTGTCCCCATGAGTCATGGCTGCCACTGTCCCCATGAGTCATGGCTGCCACTGTCCCCATGAGTCATGGCTGCCACTGTCCCCATGAGTCATGGCTGCCACTGTCCCCATGAGTCGTGGCTGCCACTGTCCCCATGAGTCTCGGCTGCCACTGTCCCCATGAGTCTCGGCTGCCACTGTCCCCATGAGTCTCGGCTGCCACTGTCCCCATGAGTCGTGGCTGCCACTGTCCCCATGAGTCGTGGCTGCCACTGTCCCCATGAGTCTCGGCTGCCACTGTCCCATGAGTCATGGCTGCCACTGTCCCCATGAGTCGTGGCTGCCACTGTCACCATGAGTCGTGGCTGCCACTGTCCCCATGAGTCATGGCTGCCACTGTTCCCATGAGTCATGGCTGCCACTGTCACCATGAGTCTCGGCTGCCACTGTCCCCATGAGTCATGGCTGCCACTGTTCCCATGAGTCATGGCTGCCACTGTCCCCATGAGTCTCGGCTGCCACTGTCCCCATGAGTCATGGCTGCCACTGTCACCATGAGTCTCGGCTGCCACTGTCCTCATGAGTCGTGGCTGCCACTGTCCCCAAGAGTCTCGGGTGCCACTGTCCCATGAGTAGTGGCTGCCACTGTCACCATGAGTCATGGCTGCCACTGTCCCCATGAGTCGTGGCTGCCACTGTCCCCATGAGTCATGGCTGCCACTGTCCCCATGAGTCGTGGCTGCCACTGTCACCATGAGTCATGGCTGCCACTGTCCCCATGAGTCGTGGCTGCCACTGTCCCCATGAGTCGTGGCTGCCACTGTCCCCATGAGTCATGGCTGCCACTGTCCCCATGAGTCGTGGCTGCCACTGTCCCCATGAGTCGTGGCTGCCACTGTCCCCATGAGTCATGGCTGCCACTGTCCCCATGAGTCATGGCTGCCAATGTCCCCATGAGTCATGGCTGCCAATGTCACCATGAGTCATGGCTGCCACTGTCCCCACAAGTCGTGGCTGCCACTGTCCCCACCACCCACGCCTGGGCCCTATCCCCAACACAACATTACTCCAACACTTATCTTGCCCCGTACAAATCTTTCCGACTCATTTTACAGGTGAATATTGACTGACAAACAGTATTACATAGATGATCACACGCGCTAAACATTCTAATGCTGTGAATCCCACAATAATTAACTACTAAACAAAAGTTGGTTAGTAAATTTGGCAATATTTTCAGCACTAGCGGACGGACCCGTTCTTGTCCTCCACACATTTCCTTCGCCACTCAATAATTCTTCCTTAAACCCACTTAATATTAACAGAATTGAATTTCCTACAGAAATGCAACGTTACAGGATCACAAGATCACTAGTTCCAGAAATAAGAGGTATGAGTTACAAGGAAAGGCGACGTGAATAGCACCTCACTTTGTTGGAAGACGGAAGAGTTGGGAGAGATATTATCACCACATACAAATTCTCAAGGGAATTGACAGAGTGGATATAGATATTATTTAACACGGGTGACACTCGAACAAGGGGACACAGCTGGAAACTGAGTACCGAAATGAGCCACAGAAACATTAGAATGATTTTTTTCGGTGTCAATATGTAGTTAACAGATGGAATGTATTAGGCAGTGATGTGGTGGAGGCTGACTCCATACACAGCTTGAAATGTATATGTGATAGAGCCCAGTAGGCTCACGATCCTGTACACCAGTTGATTGACGGTTGAGAGGCGGGACCAAGGAGCCAGAGCTCAACCCCCGCAAGCACAATTAGGTGAGTATAGTAGGGTTCTTTCTCGACTCACAATCGACATTCCGGGTTTGAATTCCTGGCGGGACAGAAATGGTTGGGTGCGTTTCATATCACCTGATGCCCTGTTCACCTAGCAGTAAATAGGTATCCAGGAGCTAGTCAGCATGATGCGTCCTGGGTAGACTTAGTAGTTCAACCTTAAGACCTCGATATAAGCCTATACACACAGGCTGCCTGTCCAACGACACAATGAATTATCATAACATGGAAACTTGACTACATTATGCAACAATTTTAGCTGTATGTTGGTGTTATACACCAGTGCACTTCTCTATGGGGAACTTTAATATCATGGTGACCAATGTAATATGAAGAGCATTGTATGACAACAAGCGATATAAGGATCAATATTACTGACTCTACATAACCTGGAAGGGCAGTAAACATTTAACATGAAGCTTATGTACCAGTGTTATTACTCCTGCAGAACATGTACCCATTACACCTATCTCTGCTGCTGATGCACTATATACCCATTACTCCTATCTTTTTGTTGATGCAGTTTATACCCATTACAGCCATCTCTGATGCAGCTTCAGCATATATCCAAAAGTAAAGAAGGTCGACATCTGATTAAACTACACGACAAGCAATTAGCTTTAAATAAAACTAGAAGACATTGTAATTAACATTGACAAGGTCGGAACAGCACTAAATTACCAAACAAGCTTCACACTTAATGATCTAACTGCAAATTTGTTTTCACATCTCCAGTTGGCCTATTGACCAACTAAATATCCATTTTGCGCAGTAGAAAAACTCAAGTAACTCAAGGCGCTAAGCTACGACTGACCCTAGTTAATATATTCCATATACTTCCTTGAAACACACTTTAAACCGCATTGTAAATATAGTTCAGACTTCATCCAACCAATGCGAGGCCTTCCATAAATATAATGGTGCCTGCACTGCGCCTCTGGCCGTGTGGCTACTGAGTGGGACGAGCGGTGGTCATGATCACAAATAAGCTTTGAAACACACTTCTATTTGTCACGAAGTGAAACCTTGAGTTACAAGCCTTAATATTAAAGATGTCTGATAAATGTAACTTGATGAATGGCGGTGGTGGTGATGCTTACCTAACAGTATTTACCTCAAAGGTAACCTAACAGTATTTACCTCAATGGTAAATGACCCGGTCAGCCAGGGTCTCCATACCCCCAGCAGTCCAGTTCTGTAACCCCTCGACTAGCGATTGTCTAAAAATCAGCCCGTCCTCCAAACAAAGACCCAAAAGTGATTCCATGCACCGACCAAACCCGCTGTTTATGAATGATAAACGGTTTTCACACGACTCACAACTGATAACGTCCGAACACTTCCGGAACAAGTGCTTCACTGACGAATTTTGTTCGAACCACAACGCTGTAAATGCTTCACCCACGTACTACAAATACAAATAATCGCCAACAGAACCTAAACACCTAACCTAACCTAACCTATGCCAATATATGCACAATGTGCTAATATATTATAATATTAATTTATATTTGAGAAAATTCCTGTTTTGAATGAACAGCATGTAAAAATTTATGAATGCTTCTGTGGGGTTGACTGTTGGGTGTAATGGACTTGAGACTTCATAACAGGCACCATGGCGATGAGAGGACCAGGAGAAGTAGTAGCTGTGATATATAACCCTCCACCAAATGAATGAAGACCCAGGCAAGAGTATGACAGAAACAACATGGCAGTTAACACTATAATTGAGAGAGCAGTCGCTGCTGCCTGTAGAAATCGATCCCATCTGCTCATCGTATGGGACTTTAATCACGGAAGGATAGATTGGGGAAAACAAGAAACAACATGGAGGTGAGGAAACATGGAGAGCGAAACTCTTGGAGGTGGCGACTAGAAACTTTTTAAGTCAGCATGTCAAGGGTCCCACGAGAATGAGAGGCAATGATGAACCAGTAAGACTCGACCTAGTATTCACTCTGAACGATTCAGACATAAGGGAAATCGGTCTCGAAGCTCCCGTGGGTATGAGTGATCACAGTGTACTGTTGTTTGAATATCTGGTCGACGAAGGGTTAATGTACTCAAGGAAGGGACCAGAAAGCAAGAGGCCGGCATTCCGGAAGGGAAACTATGAGGAGATGAGAAAATTCCTAACTGAAATAGCTTGGGAAACAGAGCTCAGAGGAAAGACGGTTCAAGACATGATGGACTACATCACACAGAAGTGTAAGGAGGCAGCAGACAAGTTCGTCCCAAGCCAAAAGGAAAAAAAATAAATGCAGAGAAGAAACCCATGGTTTAATCAGAGTTGTAAGCTAGCAAAGCAACTAAGTAAAAGGGCGTGGAGGAACTATAGAAACAACAGAATACTAGAGAGCAGAGAAAGATACCAGTGCGCCAGAAATAAATACGTTAGGGTGAGAAGAGAGGTAGAGAGGTAATATGAAAATGACATAGTGAGTAAGGCAAAGACTCAACCCAAACTGCTGCATAGCCACATCAGGAGGAAAACAACAGTGAAGGAACAGGTAATGAAACTGAGGATAGGGGCAGAAAGATTCACAACAAACGACAAGGAAGTGTGCGGGGAATTCAATAAGAAATTCCAGGTCTTCACCTCAGAGCAAGGAGAGGTCCCAGAGATAAGGGAGGGAATATCAAACCAGACACCACTAGAGGAGTTTGTGATTACCAGTGGGGAGGTCAGGAAGCATTTGCTAGATTTGGACGTGACAAAGGCTATAGGCCCGGATGGAATCTCACCATGGATTCTAAAGGAAGGAGCAGAAGCTCTGTGCCTGCCACTCTCTATGGTGTACAACAAATCACTGGTAACAGGTAAACTGCCAAAAATTTGGAAGACGGCCAAAGTAGTCCCAATATACAAAAAGGGTGACAGACAGGAAGCACTGAACTACAGGCCAGTGTCCCTAACTTGCATTCCATGTAAGATAGTACAAAAAATAGTGCAAAAAAACCTAGTAGAACATCTAGAGCGAAAGAACTTTGTAACACAACATCAGCATGGGTTCAGAGATGGCAAATCATGCCTAACAGGTTTAATTGAGTTCTATGACTAGGCAACAAAAATTAGGCAAGAAAGAGAGAGGGCTGGGCAGACTGCATATTTCTGGACTGCCGGAAAGCCTTGACACAGTACCACATAAGTCTAGCGCACAAACTGGAGATGCAGGCAGGAGTGAAAGGGAAGGTACTCCACTGAATACCGGAGTACCTAAGCAGCAGGACACAGCGAGTCACCGTGAGGGGTGAGGTCTCGGAGTGGCGAGGAGTCACCAGTGGAGTCTCACAGGGATCAGTCCTTGGACCTATATTGTTTCTGATATACGTAAATGATCTCCCAGAAGGAATAGACTCGTTCCTCTCGATGTTTTCTAATGATGTAAAATTTATGAGGAGGATCAAGACAGTGGAGGATAGAATGAGGCTACAAGATGACTTAGACAAACTGTAGGAATGGTCCAACAAATGGCTACTAAAGTTCAAACCAAGCAAATGTTAGGTAATGAAACTAGGAGGAGAAAATTAGGTGGCCAGACACTGGATACCGAATGGGAGATGAAGTCCTTCACGAAACGAACAGAGAGAAAGATTTGGGGTTGATGTCACACCAAACTGTCTCCTGAAACCCACGTAAAGAGAATTACGTCTGCGGTATATGCGAGGCTGGCTAACATCAGAACAGCCTTCAGGAACCGGTGTAAGGAATCATTCAGAATCTTCTATACCACATATGTAAGACCAATCGGGAGTATGCGGTCCTAGCATGGAGCCCGTACCTTGTCAAGCACAAGACGAAGCTAGAAAAGTTCAGAGGTATGCCACTAGACTAGTTTCTGGAGCTAAGAGGCATGAGTTACGAGGAAAGGCGGCGAGAGATGCACCTTACGACACTGGAAGACAGAAGAGTAAGGAGAGACAAGATCACTACCTACAAAATCCTCAGGGGTATTGACAGGGTAGACAAGGATAAACTATATAACACTGGTGGTACGCGAACAAGGGGACACAGGTGGAGGCTGAGTACCCAATGAGACACGTTAGAAAGAACTTTTTCAGTGTCAGAGTAGTTAACAGGCGGAATGCACTTGGAAGTGATGTGGTAGAGGCTGACTCCATACACAGTTTTAAATGTAAATATGATAGAGCCCAATAGGTTCAGGAATCTGTACTCCAGTTGATGACAGTTGAGAGGCGGGACCAAAGAGCCAAAGCTCAACCCCCGCAAGCACAATTGGTGAGTACANCACCACCACCGTGTACACCTGTTGGTCTGTCCGTCACCATAACCACCACCACCGTGTACGCCTGTGGTCTGGCAGTCACCATAACCACCACAAAACCACCGTGTTCACCTGTAGGTCTGGCCGTCACCACCAACACCACACCGTGAACACCTGTGGTCTGGCCGTCAATATACCCACAACCACCACCACCGTGTACACCTGTAGGTCTGGCCGTCACCACCACCAACACCACCGTGTACACCTGTAGGTCTATCCGCCACCAACACAACCACCAAAGTGTACACCAGTTGGTCTGGTGATAACCACCACCACCACCACAACCACCATGTTCACCTGTAGGTCTGGCCGTCACCACCAACACCACCACCGTGAACACCTGTTGGTCTGGCCGTCTCCACCACCACCACAACCGTGTACACATGTTGGTTTGGCTGTCACCACCACCACCACCACCACCGTGTACACATGTAATTCTGGCTGTCTCCACCACCACCACCACCACCACCGTGTACACTTGTAAGACTGGCCGTCATCACCAACACTACTATCACCGTGTACACCTCTAGGTCTAGCCGTCACCACCACTACTACCACCGAATATACCTGTAGGTCTGACCGTCACCACCACCACCATGTACACCTGTTGGTCTGGCCATCACCACCACCACCACCGTGTACACATGTAGGTCTGGCCGTCACCACCACCCCCACCACCACCAGGTACACCTGTAGGTGTGGCCGTCACCACCACAACCAACAACGTGTACACCTGTAGGCCGGCCTTCACCGCCATCAAAACCATGTACACTGTAGGTCTGGCTGTAACCACCACCACCGTTTACACCTGTTGGTCTGGCCGTCACCACCTCCAGCACAGTGTACACCTGAAGGTCTGGCCGTCACCACCACCACCGTGTACACCCTTGGTCTGGCTGTCACCTCCACTAGTACTGTGTACAACTGTTGGTCTGGCCGTCACCACCACCACCACCGTGTACACCTGTTGGTCTGGCCGTAACCACCACCACCTTTTACACCTGTTGGTCTGGCCGTCACCTCCAACACAACCTTGTACACCCGTTGGTTTGACCGTCACCACCACCACTAGCGTGTACACCTGTTGGTCTGGCCAACACCACCACCACCACCACTACCGTGTACACCTGCTGGTCTGGCCGTCACCACCACCGTTTACACCTGTATGTCTGACCGTTACCACAACAACCACCTCCGTGTACACCTGTTGGTCTGGCGGTAACCACCACCACCACCACCACAACCACCATGTACACCTGTAGGTCTGGCCGTCACAACCAACACCACCACCACCACCGTGTACACCTATTGGTCTAGCCGTCACCACCACCACCACAACCGTGTACACATGTTGGTCTGGCTGTTACCACCACCACCACCACCACCGTGTACACCTGTAGTTCTGGCTGTCACCACCATCACCGTGTACACTTGTAAGACTGGCCGTCATCACCAACACCACTATCACCGTGTACACCTGTTGGTCTGGTTATCACCACCACCACCACAACTGTGTACACCTGTTGTTCTGGCCGTCACCACCACCATGTACACCTGTAGGTCTGGCCGTCACCACCACCACCACCACCACCATGTACACCTGTTGGTCTGGCCGTCACCACCAACACCACCGTGTACACCTGTTGGTCTGGCCGTCTCTACCACAACCACCATGTACACCTTTATGTCTGGCCGTCACCACCATCACCGTGTACACCTGTTGTGTCTGGCCGTCACCACCACCACCGCCGTGCACACCTGTTGGTCTGGCAGTCACCACCATCACCACCATCACCGTGTACACGTGTTGTGTCTGGCCGTCACCACCACCACCGCCGTGCACACCTGTTGGTCTGGCAGTCACCACCATCACCACCACAGTTTACACCTGTTGGTCTGGCCGTCACCACCACTGTTTACACCTGTTGGTCTGGCCGTCACCACCACCACCACCGTGTACACCTGTAGGTCTGGCCGTCACCACCACCACCACAGTGTTAACCTGTTGGTCTGACCATCACCACCACCACCACCGTGTACACCTGTTGGTCTGGCCGTCACCACCACCACCACCACCACCATGTACACCTTTATATCTGGCGGTCACCACCATCACCACCATCACCGTGTACACCTGTTGGTCTGGCCATCACCACCACCACCACCGTGTACACCTGTAGGTCTGGTTGTAACCACCACCACCGTGCACACACCTGTAGGTCTGGCCGTCACCACCACCACCGTGTACACCTGTTGGTCTGGCCGTCACAACCACCACCACCACAACTACCATGTACACCTGTAGGTCTGGCCGTCACCACCAACACCACCACCACCAATGTGTACAGCTGTTGGTCTGGCCGTCACCACCTCCACCACCATCACCGTGTACACCTGTAGGTCTGGCCGTCAACATCACCAGTGTACCACTACGACCAGTGTACCACCAGTGTATCACTACCACCAGTGTACCACTACCACCAGTGTACCACTACCACCAGTGTATCACTACCACCAGTGTACCACTACCACCAGTGTACCACTACCACCAGTGTACCACTACCACCAGTGTACCACCAGTGTATCACTACCACCAGTGTATCACTACCACCAGTGTATCACTACCACCAGTGTACCACTACCACCAGTGTACCACTACCACCAGTGTACCACTACCACCAGTGTACCACTACCACCAGTGTATCACTACCACCAGTGTACCACCAGTGTACCACTACCACCAGTGTACCACTACCACCAGTGTACCACCAGTGTACCACTACCACCAGTGTACCACTACCACCAGTGTACCACTACCATCAGTGTATCACTACCACCAGTGTACCACCAGTGTACCACTACCACCAGTGTACCACTACCACCAGTGTACCACCAGTGTACCACTACCACCAGTGTACCACTACCACCAGTGTACCACTACCATCAGTGTATCACTACCACCATGTATCACTACCACCAGTGTACCACTACCACCAGTGTATCACTACCACCAGTGTATCACTACCATCAGTGTACCACCACCACCAGTGTACCACTACCACCAGTGTACCACCACCACCAGTGTACCACCAGTGTATCACTACCATCAGTGTACCACTACCACCAGTGTACCACTACCACCAGTGTACCACCACCACCAGTGTACCACTACCACCAGTGTACCACTACCACCAGTGTATCACTACCACCAGTGTACCACTACCACCAGTGTACCACTACCACCAGTGTATCACTACCATCAGTGTATCACTACCACCAGTGTACCACTACCACCAGTGTATCACTACCACCAGTGTACCACTACCACCAGTGTACCACTACCACCAGTGTATCACTACCACCAGTGTACCACTACCACCAGTGTACCACTACCACCAGTGTATCACTACCATCAGTGTATCACTACCACCAGTGTATCACTACCACCAGTGTACCACTACCACCAGTGTATCACTACCACCAGTGTACCACTACCACCAGTGTACCACTACCACCAGTGTACCACTACCACCAGTGTACCACTACCACCAGTGTACCACTACCACCAGTGTACCACTACCACCAGTGTATCACTACCACCAGTGTACCACTACCACCAGTGTACCACTACCACCAGTGTACCACTACCACCAGTGTACCACTACCACCAGTGTACCACTACCACCAGTGTACCACTACCACCAGTGTACCACTACCACCAGTGTACCACTACCACCAGTGTACCACTACCACCAGTGTACCACTACCACCAGTGTATCATACTACCACCAGTGTATCCTACCACCAGTGTACCACTACCACCAGTGTACCACTACCACCAGTGTACCACTACCACCAGTGTACCACTACCACCAGTGTACCACTACCACCAGTGTACACTACCACCAGTGTATCACTACCACAGTGTACCACTACCACCAGTGTACCACTACCACCAGTGTACCACTACCACCAGTGTACCACCCAGTGTATCACTACCACCAGGTATCACTACCACCAGTGTATCACTACCACCAGTGTACCACTACCACCAGTGTACCACTACCACCAGTGTACCACCAGTGTATCACTACCACCAGTGTACCACTACCACCAGTGTACCACCAGGTGTATCACCAGTGTACCACCAGTGTACCACCAGTGTACCACCAGTGTACCACTACCACCAGTGTACCACTACCACCAGTGTACCACCAGTGTGTACCACTACCACCAGTGTACCACTACCACCAGTGTACCACTACCACCAGTGTATCACTACCACCAGTGTACCACTACCACCAGTGTATCACTACCCCAGTGTACCACTACCACCAGTGTACCACTACCACCAGTGTACCACTACCACCAGTGTATCACTACCACCAGTGTACCACTACCACCAGTGTACCACTACCACCAGTGTATCACTACCACCAGTGTACCACTACCACCAGTGTACCACTACCACCAGTGTATCACTACCACCAGTGTACCACTACCACCAGTGTACCACTACCACCAGTGTACCACTACCACCAGTGTACCACTACCACCAGTGTACCACTACCACCAGTGTGTACACTACCACCAGTGTACCACCACCAGTGTACCACTACCACCAGTGTATCCCTACCACCAGTGTACCACTACCACCAGTGTATCACTACCACCAGTGTACCACTACCACCAGTGTACCACTACCACCAGTGTACCACTACCACCAGTGTACCACTACCACCAGTGTACCACCACCAGTGTACCACTACCACCAGTGTACCACTACCACCAGTGTACCACTACCACCAGTGTACCACTACCACCAGTGTACCACTACCACCAGTGTACTACCACCAGTGTACCACTACCACCAGTGTACCACTACCACCAGTGTACCACTACCACCAGTGTACCACTACCACCAGTGTACCACTACCACCAGTGTACCACTACCACCAGTGTACCACTACCACCAGTGTACCACTACCACCAGTGTACCACTACCACCAGTGTACCACTACCACCAGTGTACCACTACCACCAGTGTACCAGTACCACCAGTGTACCACTACCACCAGTGTACCACTACCACCAGTGTACCACTACCACCAGTGTACCACTACCACCAGTGTACCACTACCACCAGTGTACCACTACCACCAGTGTACCACTACCACCAGTGTACCACTACCACCAGTGTATCACTACCACCAGTGTACCACTACCACCAGTGTACCACTACCACCAGTGTACCACTACCACAGTGTACCACTACCACCAGTGTACCACTACCACCAGTGTACCACTACCACCAGTGTACCACTACCACCAGTGTACCACTACCACCAGTGTACCACTACCACCAGTGTACCACTACCACCAGTGTACCACTACCACCAGTGTATCACTACCACCAGTGTACCACTACCACCAGTGTACCACTACCACCAGTGTACCACTACCACCAGTGTACCACTACCACCAGTGTACCACTACCACCAGTGTACCACTACCACCAGTGTACCACTACCACAGTGTACCACTACCACCAGTGTACCACTACCACCAGTGTCACTACCACCAGTGTACCACTACCACCAGTGTATCACTACCACCAGTGTACCACTACCACCAGTGTACCACTACCACCAGTGTACCACTACCACCAGTGTACCACTACCACCAGTGTACCACTACCACCAGTGTACCACTACCACCAGTGTACCACTACCACCAGTGTACCACTACCACCAGTGTACCACTACCACCAGTGTACCACTACCACCAGTGTACCACTACCACCAGTGTACCACTACCACCAGTGTACCACTACCACCAGTGTACCACTACCACCAGTGTACCACTACCACCAGTGTACCACTACCACCAGTGTACCACTACCACCAGTGTATCACTACCACCAGTGTACCACTACCACCAGTGTACCACTACCACCAGTGTACCACTACCACCAGTGTACCACTACCACCAGTGTACCACTACCACCAGTGTACCACTACCACCAGTGTACCACTACCACCAGTGTACCACTACCACCAGTGTACCACTACCACCAGTGTACCACTACCACCAGTGTACCACTACCACCAGTGTACCACTACCACCAGTGTACCACTACCACCAGTGTACCACTACCACCAGTGTACCACTACCACCAGTGTACCACTACCACCAGTGTACCACTACCACCAGTGTACCACTACCACCAGTGTACCACTACCACCAGTGTACCACTACCACCAGTGTACCACTACCACCAGTGTACCACTACCACCAGTGTACCACTACCACCAGTGTACCACTACCACCAGTGTACCACTACCACCAGTGTACCACTACCACCAGTGTACCACTACCACCAGTGTACCACTACCACCAGTGTACCACTACCACCAGTGTACCACTACCACCAGTGTACACTACCACCAGTGTGCCACTACCACCAGTGTACCACTACCACCAGTGTACCACTACCCCAGTGTACCACTACCACCAGTGTACCACTACCACCAGTGTACCACTACCACCAGTGTACCACTACCACCAGTGTATCACTACCACCAGTGTACCACTACCACCAGTGTACCACTACCACCAGTGTACCACTACCACCGGACACACGAGCATGCCATCACTGTACCGTGAGTGCAGAGATGTCCACCACCTGGTGAGCCATCTCCATAGTCTTTATATCTGAATCATCAAAATCTCCTAATTATGTCATCAGTTAGCACATGTGAGGCGGGAGCCAGAGTGTGTCACAGGGAGGTGGAGGACCTGCACCAGCCATGGTGGCTGGATCAAAACTTAGGCCTTCCTGCCATACCGGCCTTAGACATTTTTCCCCACGAGTCTCGGCTGCCACTGTCCCCACGAGTTCTGGCTGCCACTGTCCCCATGAGTCGTGGCTGCCACTGTCCCCATGAGTCGTGGCTGCCACTGTCCCATGAGTCGTGGCTGCCACTGTCCCCATGAGTCGTGGCTGCCACTGTCCCATGAGTCTCGGCTGCCACTGTCCCCATGAGTCTGGCTGCCACTGTCCCCATGAGTCGTGGCTGCCACTGTCCCCATGAGTCGTGGCTGCCACTGTCCCCATGAGTCGTGGCTGCCACTGTCCCATGAGTCTCGGCTGCCACTGTCCCCATGAGTCTGGCTGCCACTGTCCCCATGAGTCGTGGCTGCCACTGTCCCCATGAGTCTGGCTGCCACTGTCCCCATGAGTCGTGGCTGCCACTGTCCCCATGAGTCGTGGCTGCCACTGTCACCATGAGTCGTGGCTGCCACTGTCCCCATGAGTCGTGGCTGCCACTGTCCCCATGAGTCGTGGCTGCCACTGTCCCCATGAGTATGGCTGCCACTGTCCCCATGAGTATGGCTGCCACTGTCCCCATGAGTAGTGGCTGCCACTGTCCCCATGAGTCGTGGCTGCCACTGTCCCATGAGTCGTGGCTGCCACTGTCCCATGAGTCATGGCTGCCACTGTCCCCATGAGTCATGGCTGCCACTGTCCCCATGAGTCGTGGCTGCCACTGTCCCCATGAGTCTGGCTGCCACTGTCCCCATGAGTAGTGGCTGCCACTGTCCCCATGAGTATGGCTGCCACTGTCCCATGAGTCTGGCTGCCACTGTCCCATGAGTCATGGCTGCCACTGTCCCCATGAGTCATGGCTGCCACTGTCCCATGAGTCATGGCTGCCACTGTCCCATGAGTCGTGGCTGCCACTGTCCCATGAGTCATGGCTGCCACTGTCCCATGAGTCGTGGCTGCCACTGTCCCATGAGTCATGGCTGCCACTGTCCCCATGAGTTGGCTGCCACTGTCCCCATGAGTAGTGGCTGCCACTGTCCCCATGAGTCGTGGCTGCCACTGTCCCCATGAGTCATGGCTGCCACTGTCCCCATGAGTCATGGCTGCCACTGTCCCCATGAGTCATGGCTGCCACTGTCCCCATGAGTCATGGCTGCCACTGTCCCCATGAGTCATGGCTGCCACTGTCCCCATGAGTCGTGGCTGCCACTGTCCCCATGAGTATGGCTGCCACTGTCCCCATGAGTCTCGGCTGCCACTGTCCCCATGAGTCATGGCTGCCACTGTCCCCATGAGTCTGGCTGCCACTGTCCCCATGAGTCATGGCTGCCACTGTCCCCATGAGTATGGCTGCCACTGTCCCCATGAGTCGGGCTGCCACTGTCCCCATGAGTCATGGCTGCCACTGTCCCCATGAGTCTGGCTGCCACTGTCCCCATGAGTCATGGCTGCCACTGTCCCCATGAGTCTCGGCTGCCACTGTCCCCATGAGTGTGGCTGCCACTGTCCCCATGAGTCTGGCTGCCACTGTCCCCATGAGTCTGGCTGCCACTGTCCCCATGAGTCTGGCTGCCACTGTTCCCATGAGTCGTGGCTGCCACTGTCCCCATGAGTCATGGCTGCCACTGTCCCATGAGTCATGGCTGCCACTGTCCCCATGAGTCTGGCTGCCACTGTCCCCATGAGTCATGGCTGCCACTGTCCCCATGAGTCATGGCTGCCACTGTCCCCATGAGTCATGGCTGCCACTGTCCCCATGAGTCTGGCTGCCACTGTCCCCATGAGTCATGGCTGCCACTGTCCCCATGAGTCATGGCTGCCACTGTCCTCATGAGTCGTGGCTGACACTGTCCCCATGAGTCGTGGCTGCCACTGTCCCCATGAGTCGTGGCTGCCACTGTCCCCATGAGTCTCGGCTGCCACTGTCCCCATGAGTCGTGGCTGCCACTGTCCCCATGAGTCGTGGCTGCCACTGTCCCCATGAGTCGTGGCTGCCACTGTCCTCATGAGTCATGGCTGCCACTGTCCCCATGAGTCTCGGCTGCCACTGTCCTCATGAGTCATGGCTGCCACTGTCCCCATGAGTCTCGGCTGCCACTGTCCTCATGAGTCATGGCTGCCACTGTCCCCATGAGTCATGGCTGCCACTGTCCCCATGAGTCGTGGCTGCCACTGTCCCCATGAGTCATGGCTGCCACTGTCCCATGAGTTTCGGCTGCCACTGTCCCCATGAATCGTGGCTGCCACTGTCCCCATGAGTCGTGGCTGACACTGTCCCAAGAGTCTCGGATGCCACTGTCCTCATGAGTCGTGGCTGCCACTGTCCTCATGAGTCGTGGCTGCCACTGTCCCCATGAGTAGTGGCTGCCACTGTCCCCATGAGTCGTGGCTGCCACTGTCCCCATGAGTAGTGGGGACAGTGTCCCCATGAGTCTCGGCTGCCACTGTCCCCATGAGTCGTGTCTGCCACTGTCCCATGAGTAGTGGCTGCCACTGTCCCCATGAGTAGTGGCTGCCACTGTCCCATGAGTAGTGGCTGCCACTGTCCCCATGAGTCTGGCTGCCACTGTCCTCATGAGTCGTGGCTGCCACTGTCCCTAAGAGTTTCGGCTGCCACTGTCCCCATGAGTCGTGGCTGCCACTGTCCCCATGAGCAGTGGCTGCCACTGTCCCCATGAGTCGTGGCTGCCACTGTCCCCATGAGTAGTGGCTGCCACTGTCCCCATGAGTAGTGGCTGCCACTGTCCCCATGAGTAGTGGCTGCCACTGTCCCCATGAGTAGTGGCTGCCACTGTCCCATGAGTAGTGGCTGCCACTGTCCCCATGAGTCGTGGTTGCCACTGTCCCCATGAGTAGTGGCTGCCACTGTCCCATGAGTAGTGGCTGCCACTGTCCCCATGAGTAGTGGCTGCCACTGTTCCCATGAGTAGTGGCTGCCACTGTCCCATGAGTAGTGGCTGCCACTGCCCATGAGTAGTGGCTGCTACTGTCCCATGAGTAGTGGCTGCCACTGTCCCCATGAGTATGGCTGCCACTGTCCCATGAGTAGTGGCTGCCACTGTCCCATGAGTANCACCACCACAGTGTACACCTGTAGGTCTGGCTGTCACCACCACCACCACCGTGAACACCAGTATGTCTGGCCATCACCACCACCACAGAGTAACCTGTTGTTCGGCCATCACCACCACCATGTACACCTGTAGGTGTGGCCGTCACCACCACCACCACCACAAACAACACGTGTACACCCGTAGGCGGCCTTCACCACCACCACAGTGTTACACCTGTTGGTCTGGCCGTCACCACCACTACCACCGTGTACACCTGTTGGTCTGGCAGTCACTACCATCACCACCACCGTTACACTTGTTGGTCTGGCCGTCACCACCACCATCACAACCACCGTGTACACCTGTTGGTCTGGCCGTCACCACTACCACCACCACAACCACCATGTACACCTGTAGGTCTGGCCGTCACACCACAACACCACCACCACCCCGACCGTGTACGCCTGTTGGTCTGGCCGTCACCACCACACCTTTTACACATGTTGGTCTGGCCGTCACCACCACCACCACCGTGTACACCTGTTGGTCTGGCCGTCACTACCACCACAACCCACCGTGTACACCTGTAGGTCTGGCGTCACCACCACCGTTTACACATGTTGGTCTGGCGTCACCACCCCCACTGAGTACACCTGTAGGTATGTCCGGCACCACCACTACCACCGTGTACACCTGTAGGTGTGGCCGTCACCACCACCACCACCACCACCACCACCGTGTACACCTGTTGGTCTGGCCGTCACCACCACCACCACCACCGTGTACACCTGTAGGTCTGTCCGGCACCACCACTACCACCGTGTACACCTGTAGGTGTGGCCGTCACCACCACCACCACCACCACCGTGTACACCTGTAGGCCGGCCGTCACCACCACTACCGTTTACACCTGTTGGTCTGGCCATCACCACAACCACCACCGTGTACACCTGTATGTCTGGCCTTCACCACCACCACCACCATGTACACCTGTTGTGTCTGGCCGTTACCATCACCACCACCACCGTTTACACCTGTTGGTTTGGCCGTCAACACCACCACCACCACAGTGTACACCTTTTGGTTTGCCGTCACCACCACCACCGTGTACCCTGTTGGTCTGGCCGTCACCACCACCACCACTACCGTGTACACCTTTTGGTGTGACCTTCACCACCACCACCGTGTACACCTGTAGGTCTGGCCGTCACCACCACCACCACCACCGTGTACACCACTTGGTCTGGCTGTCACCACCACCACCACCACCGTGTACACCTGTTGGTCTAGACGTCAAGACCACCACCACCACGGTGTACACCTGTAGGTCTGGCCGTCACCACCCCCACCCCACCACCACCGTGTACACCTGTTGGTCTGGCTGTCACCACCACCACCACCACCGTGTACACCTGTAGGTCTGGCCGTCACCACCATCACCACCACCTCCACCGTATAAACCTGTTGGTCTGGCCATCACCACCACCACCACCGTGTACACCTGTACGTCTGGCCGTCACCACCACCACCGTGTACACCTGTAGGTCTGGCCGTCACCACAACCACCGTGTACAGGTGAAGGTATGGCCGTCACCACACCACCACCATCGTGTACACCTGTAGGTCTGGCTGTCACCACCACCACTACCACCGTTTACAACTGTAGGTCTAGCCGTCATCACTACAACCACCACTGTGTACACCTGTTGGTCTGGCCGTCACCACCACCACCGCCGTGTACACCTGTTGGTCTGGCCGTCACAAGCACCACCACGACCGTGTACACCTGTAGGTCTGGCCGTCACTACCACCACCACCACCACTGTGTACACCTGTAGGTCTGGCGGTCACCACCAACACAACCACTACCACCGTGTACAGCTGTAGGTCGGGCCGTCACCACCACCACCACCACCACCGTGTATACCTGTTGGTCTGGCCGTCACCACCACCACCGTGTTCACCTCTTGATCTGGCCGTCACCATCACCGTGTACAGCTGTTGATCTGGCTTTCACCACCACCAACACCACCATCGTGTACACCTGTTGGTCTGGCCGTCACCATAACCACCACCACAACCACCACCACCGTGTACACCTGTTGGTCTGTCCGTCACCATAACCACCACCACCGTGTACGCCTGTTGGTCT
The DNA here is from genome assembly GCA_020271785.1 of Procambarus virginalis. Taxonomy (NCBI): domain Eukaryota; kingdom Metazoa; phylum Arthropoda; class Malacostraca; order Decapoda; family Cambaridae; genus Procambarus; species Procambarus virginalis. The sequence continues at coordinate 99,862 of WNGS01128979.1, forward strand.
GGCAGTCACCATAACCACCACCAAAACCACCGTGTTCACCTGTAGGTCTGGCCGTCACCACCAACACCACCACCGTGAACACCTGTTGGTCTGGCCGTCAATATACCCACAACCACCACCACCGTGTACACCTGTAGGTCTGGCCGTCACCACCAACACCACCGTGTACACCTGTAGGTCTATCCGCCACCAACACAACCACCAAAGTGTACACCTGTAGGTCTGGTGATAACCACCACCACCACCACAACCACCATGTTCACCTGTAGGTCTGGCCGTCACCACCAACACCACCACCGTGAACACCTGTTGGTCTGGCCGTCTCCACCACCACCACAACCGTGTACACATGTTGGTTTGGCTGTCACCACCACCACCACCACCACCGTGTACACATGTAATTCTGGCTGTCTCCACCACCACCACCACCACCACCGTGTACACTTGTAAGACTGGCCGTCATCACCAACACTACTATCACCGTGTACACCTCTAGGTCTAGCCGTCACCACCACTACTACCACCGAATATACCTGTAGGTCTGACCGTCACCACCACCACCATGTACACCTGTTGGTCTGGCCATCACCACCACCACCACCGTGTACACATGTAGGTCTGGCCGTCACCACCACCCCCCACAACCACCAGGTACACCTGTAGGTGTGGCCGTCACCACCACAACCAACAACGTGTACACCTGTAGGCCGGCCTTCACCGCCATCAAAACCATGTACACCTGTAGGTCTGGCTGTAACCACCACCACCGTTTACACCTGTTGGTCTGGCCGTCACCACCTCCAGCACAGTGTACACCTGAAGGTCTGGCCGTCACCACCACCACCGTGTACACCCTTTGGTCTGGCTGTCACCTCCACTAGTACTGTGTACAACTGTTGGTCTGGCCGTCACCACCACCACCACCGTGTACACCTGTTGGTCTGGCCGTAACCACCACCACCTTTTACACCTGTTGGTCTGGCCGTCACCTCCAACACAACCTTGTACACCCGTTGGTTTGACCGTCACCACCACCACTACCGTGTACACCTGTTGGTCTGGCCAACACACCACCACCACCACTACCGTGTACACCTGCTGGTCTGGCCGTCACCACCACCGTTTACACCTGTATGTCTGACCGTTACCACAACAACCACCTCCGTGTACACCTGTTGGTCTGGCGGTAACCACCACCACCACCACCACACCACCATGTACACCTGTAGGTCTGGCCGTCACAACCAACACCACCACCACCACCGTGTACACCTATTGGTCTAGCCGTCACCACCACCACCACAACCGTGTACACATGTTGGTCTGGCTGTTACCACCACCACCACCACCACCGTGTACACCTGTAGTTCTGGCTGTCACCACCATCACCGTGTACACTTGTAAGACTGGCCGTCATCACCAACACCACTATCACCGTGTACACCTGTTGGTCTGGTTATCACCACCACCACCACAACTGTGTACACCTGTTGTTCTGGCCGTCACCACCACCATGTACACCTGTAGGTCTGGCCGTCACCACCACCACCACCACCACCATGTACACCTGTTGGTCTGGCCGTCACCACCAACACCACCGTGTACACCTGTTGGTCTGGCCGTCTCTACCACAACCACCATGTACACCTTTATGTCTGGCCGTCACCACCATCACCGTGTACACCTGTTGTGTCTGGCCGTCACCACCACCACCGCCGTGCACACCTGTTGGTCTGGCAGTCACCACCATCACCACCATCACCGTGTACACGTGTTGTGTCTGGCCGTCACCACCACCACCGCCGTGCACACCTGTTGGTCTGGCAGTCACCACCATCACCACCACAGTTTACACCTGTTGGTCTGGCCGTCACCACCACTGTTTACACCTGTTGGTCTGGCCGTCACCACCACCACCACCGTGTACACCTGTAGGTCTGGCCGTCACCACCACCACCACAGTGTTAACCTGTTGGTCTGACCATCACCACCACCACCACCGTGTACACCTGTTGGTCTGGCCGTCACCACCACCACCACCACCACCATGTACACCTTTATATCTGGCGGTCACCACCATCACCACCATCACCGTGTACACCTGTTGGTCTGGCCATCACCACCACCACCACCGTGTACACCTGTAGGTCTGGTTGTAACCACCACCACCGTGCACACCTGTAGGTCTGGCCGTCACCACCACCACCGTGTACACCTGTTGGTCTGGCCGTCACAACCACCACCACCACAACTACCATGTACACCTGTAGGTCTGGCCGTCACCACCAACACCACCACCACCAATGTGTACAGCTGTTGGTCTGGCCGTCACCACCACCACCACAACCACCAACACCACCACTATGTACACCTTTATATCTGGCCGTCACCACCTCCACCACCATCACCGTGTACACCTGTAGGTCTGGCCGTCAACACCACCAGTGTACCACTACCACCAGTGTACCACCAGTGTATCACTACCACCAGTGTACCACCAGTGTACCTCTACCACCAGTGTACCACTACCACCAGTGTATCACTACCACCATTGTACCACTACCACCAGTGTACCACTACCACCATTGTACCACTACCACCAGTGTACCACCAGTGTACCTCTACCACCAGTGTACCACTACCACCAGTGTACCACTACCACCAGTGTACCACTACCACCATTGTACCACTACCACCAGTGTACCACTACCACCAGTGTACCACTACCACCATTGTACCACTACCACCAGTGTACCACTACCACCATTGTACCACTACCACCATTGTACCACTACCACCAGTGTACCACTACCACCAGTGTACCACTACCACCAGTGTATCACTACCACCAGTGTACCACTACCACCAGTGTATCACTACCACTAGTGTACCACTACCACCAGTGTATCACTACCACCAGTGTACCTCTACCACCAGTGTACCACTACCACCATTGTACCACTACCACCAGTGTATCACTACCACCATTGTACCACTACCACCAGTGTACCACTACCACCAGTGTACCACTACCACCAGTGTACCTCTACCACCAGTGTACCACTACCACCAGTGTATCACTACCACCAGTGTACCACTACCACCAGTGTACCACTACCACCAGTGTACCACTACCACCAGTGTACCACTACCACCAGTGTACCACTACCACCAGTGTACCACTACCACCAGTGTATCACTACCACCAGTGTACCACTACCACCAGTGTACCACTACCACCAGTGTACCACTACCACCGGACACACGAGCATGCCATCACTGTACCGTGAGTGCAGAGATGTCCACCACCTGGTGAGCCATCTCCATAGTCTTTATATCTGAATCATCAAAATCTCCTAATTATGTCATCAGTTAGCACATGTGAGGCGGGAGCCAGAGTGTGTCACAGGGAGGTGGAGGACCTGCACCAGCCATGGTGGCTGGATCAAAACTTAGGCCTTCCTGCCATACCGGCCTTAGACATTTTTTCCCCACGAGTCTCGGCTGCCACTGTCCCCACGAGTCTCGGCTGCCACTGTCCCATGAGTCGTGGCTGCCACTGTCCCCATGAGTCGTGGCTGCCACTGTCCCCATGAGTCGTGGCTGCCACTGTCCCCATGAGTCGTGGCTGCCACTGTCCCCATGAGTCTCGGCTGCCACTGTCCCCATGAGTCGTGGCTGCCACTGTCCCCATGAGTCGTGGCTGCCACTGTCCCCATGAGTCTCGGCTGCCACTGTCCCCATGAGTCATGGCTGCCACTGTCCCCATGAGTCGTGGCTGCCACTGTCCCCATGAGTCTCGCCTGCCACTGTCCCATGAGTCGTGGCTGCCACTGTCCCCATGAGTCGTGGCTGCCACTGTCCCCATGAGTCGTGGCTGCCACTGTCACCATGAGTCGTGGCTGCCATTGTCACCATGAGTCGTGGCTGCCACTGTCACCATGAGTCATGGCTGCCACTGTTCCCATGAGTCGTGGCTGCCACTGTCCCCATGAGTCATGGCTGCCACTGTCCCCATGAGTCATGGCTGCCACTGTCCCCATGAGTCATGGCTGCCACTGTCCCTTGAGTAGTGGCTGCCACTGTCCCATGAGTAGTGGCTGCCACTGTTCCTGAGTCATGGCTGCCACTGTCCCCATGAGTCATGGCTGCCACTGTCCCCATGAGTCTCGGCTGCCACTGTCCCCATGAGTCATGGCTGCCACTGTCCCATGAGTAGTGGCTGCCACTGTCCCATGAGTAGTGGCTGCCACTGTCCCATGAGTAGTGGCTGCCACTGTCCCATGAGTAGTGGCTGCCACTGTCCCATGAGTCATGGCTGCCACTGTCCCATGAGTCAGGCTGCCACTGTCCCATGAGTAGTGGCTGCCACTGTCCCATGAGTCATGGCTGCCACTGTCCCATGAGTCATGGCTGCCACTGTCCCATGAGTAGTGGCTGCCACTGTCCCATGAGTAGTGGCTGCCACTGTCCCCATGAGTCATGGCTGCCACTGTCACCATGAGTCATGGCTGCCACTGTCCCATGAGCTCGCTGCCACTGTCCCCATGAGTCATGGCTGCCACTGTCCCATGAGTATGGCTGCCACTGTCCCATGAGTAGTGGCTGCCACTGTCCCATGAGTCATGGCTGCCACTGTCACATGAGTCATGGCTGCCACTGTTCCCATGAGTCTCGGCTGCCACTGTCCCCATGAGTCTCGGCTGCCACTGTCCCCATGAGTAGTGGCTGCCACTGTCACCATGAGTCATGGCTGCCACTGTCACCATGAGTCATGGCTGCCACTGTCCCCATGAGTCATGGCTGCCACTGTCCCCATGAGTCATGGCTGCCACTGTCACCATGAGTCGTGGCTGCCACTGTCCCCATGAGTCATGCTGCCACTGTCACCATGAGTCGTGGCTGCCACTGTCCCCATGAGTCATGGCTGCCACTGTCCCATGAGTCTCGGCTGCCACTGTCCCCATGAGTCTCGGCTGCCACTGTCCCCATGAGTCTCGGCTGCCACTGTCACCATGAATCTCGGCTGCCACTGTCCCCATGAATCTCGACTGCCACTGTCCCCATGAGTCATGGCTGCCACTGTTCCCATGAGTCGTGGCTGCCACTGTCACCATGAGTCATGGCTGCCACGTCCCCATGAGTCATGGCTGCCACTGTCCCATGAGTAGTGGCTGCCACTGTCCCATGAGTCATGGCTGCCACTGTCCCCATGAGTCATGGCTGCCACTGTCCCCATGAGTCATGGCTGCCACTGTCCCCATGAGTCATGGCTGCCACTGTCACCATGAGTCATGGCTGCCACTGTTCCCATGAGTCGTGGCTGCCACTGTCCCCATGAGTCATGGCTGCCACTGTCCCCATGAGTCATGGCTGCCACTGTCCCCATGAGTAGTGGCTGCCACTGTCCCCATGAGTAGTGGCTGCCACTGTCCCCATGAGTAGGGCTGCCACTGTCCTCATGAATCTCGACTGCCACTGTCACCATGAGTCGTGGCTGCCACTGTCCCCATGAGTCTCGGCTGCCACTGTCACCATGAGTCGTGGCTGCCACTGTCCCCATGAGTAGTGGCTGCCACTGTCCCCATGAGTAGTGGCTGCCACTGCCCCATGAGTCTCGGCTGCCACTGTCACCATGAGTAGTGGCTGCCACTGTCCCCATGAGTCTCGGCTGCCACTGTCCCCATGAGTAGTGGCTGCCACTGTCCCCATGAGTCATGGCGCCACTGTCCCATGAGTCGTGGCTGCCACTGTCCCATGAGTCGTGGCTGCCACTGTCCCCATGAGTCGTGGCTGCCACTGTCCCCCTGAGTAGGGCTGCACTGTCCCCATGAGTCATGGCTGCCACTGTCACCATGAGCGTGGCTGCCACTGTCCCATGAGTCATGGCTGCCACTGTCCCCATGATGTCTCGGCTGCCACTGTCCCCATGAGTAG